>RCWM02000890.1:0-127500 GCA_003667255.2 Euschistus heros
TACCATGTATCCTAGTGGGTTGTTTCACATGAAATGTCCGATTTTATAATATTTGAAATACATAGAGGATTTTGCGAGTCTCTGTTGTTGAAAAAGCTCGATACATACCTCACGATCTCACTGAGCGACAGCAATTGAAACGTCTTGAGACCTGCGTTTCGTTGCTTGCTAGGCAAAAAACCGACCCTTTCCTTGAAAGAATAATAACTTGCGACGAAAAATGGATTGCTTATGACAATCAGCGTCGGTCAGGGCAGTGGTTAGACATCGACGAAAGCCCAGGACAAATGCCAAAACCAAATTTGCACCCGAAAAAATTGATGGTTACAGTATAGTGGTCCATGGCTGGAATCATACATTATTCCTTTTTGCCTAGAGGTGAGACCATTACCTGTACAACCTACTGCAATGAAATTGGCCAAATGCACGAAAAATTATTGAAAAAACAACCTGGATTGGTAAATCGGAAGGGCCCTATACTCCTACACGACAACGCTAGACCCCACGTTTCAAAACTTACCATGCATAAATTGAAAGAGCTGGGGTACGAAGTTCTTCCGCACCCACCATATTCTCCCGACTTGTCTCCAACAGATTATCACCTTTTCAGGAATTTAGACAACTTCTGCAGAGGAAAATTTTTTGCAAATGATGCTGAAATCAAAAGTGCGTTTTCAGATTTTGTTTCACTTCAAAGCTCAGAGTTTTTCAAATCCGGGATAAAAAAGTTGTTGTCACGTTGGGAAAAATGTGTAAAAAAGAAGGTAAATACTTGGAATAAAATTATATTGTTTTCATATTGTATTTTTACTAAAATCCCTATACCTTGAAAACGGACATTTCATGTGAAACAACCCAATATAACAATATCTTAATTATATCTCAAATAATAATACGAGTATATACTTATATCCACCAATTATTATGAAAGGACTATACAGGAATGATAAGAGGGGAAAAGAAAAGATAAATATATATATCTTAATATATACACATTACGTGTCGCTGTCTTGGGGCAGGCTGACACCTAAACTACTGAACCGAATTTAAACAAATTTTCACACCGTGTTCAGTTTGATCCAACAAAAAAGATAGGATACCTTATATCTTAATTTATAGTCGCAATATTATTTGTATATTATCTCTAAGTCACAATTATCTGTTAGCCCTATACGATTCTAACATATGGCGGTATAAGGTTCTATTATTATATAAAAGGACAAGCAATTTTTCGTTTGTGTTCACTAACCGCCAAAACTACTGAACCAATCTCTCTAAACCAATTTTGACTACATCATCTTTATAGGATGGTTTAGAAATAGTAAAATCTAATGATTTTCAACTAATTCTTTATTGAAAAATGAATAATAAGTGGATAACAGTGAAGTTCAAAAATGGCGGCAATTGCCATCTACATGAAAGGTTAAAAGGTACAGTGTTACATAGAGGTGAACATTGATAATAAAAATAAACTTATTTTCAATTAAATTTTTATAAAAACAGCTATAGGGAGTGAAAATATACCAAATTTTAACTACATCATGTTCATAGTTCTAGGTTTAGCAACAATCAAAATTTAAATGTACAATGTTGAGTGTTAGAAAAGGGTTTTGCCACACTACCACATAATTTTATGGTTAGAAATTAAAATCCAACCAGATCAAATCAATAAAATTATTTCTGTCGAATGAAAATTATTAAAAATCAAAATGCCGATCCTCAGCTATTTAATATTGTGAGTAAACATATGAATTTTGAACCTTTAGTTGTAAGCACTGATAATGCAGTTTCTTAATAGTCTCTGTCCATCTGGATTACCAACTCATATATTAAAATTGAAAAATTGGATGTCTAATTATGCTTTATGTTATCTTCAAACACCTAATCAATCTAAATTTATCCAAGCTAATAATGGCTGCTATGCGTGAAAATATCACCAAAAACATAATTTTCAATTGTTCACTTTAATACAAGATTTTTATCGATAAACAAAAAATCAATTATTAGTTAAAATTATCTAAGATCTTCACTTTTTGAGAGAGGGCGAAGCCTCGACGTGGGATGATAGAGAAAATCGACCGATTGTGTATAGCGCCATTCTGCAGTAGAGTTTACAATGGTAAACTGAACCTATCTGTACCGACATCTAAATAAATAATTTTATAATTTTAGGAAGGTTTTGCAATGGTAAAATTTACAATAATAAACATTTAAATTTATAATGTTGAGAGCCAGGGACCGAGGTTTGCCACACTGTCATATACTTTATAGTCGAAATCAACATCCAACCAGATGAAATCAATAAAGTTATTTCTGCGAATACAAATTATTACTAAATCAAAATGTCGTTCCTTTGCTTTTTTTATATTGTGTGTAAAAATATGATCCACGGGCCTTTTGTCGAAGCACTGATAATGCAGTTTATTTTTCCGCATGAAATCGAAACAGAATCATTACTTTTAACATATTCAATAGCTGGTTAAATTTGCAAGTTTTTGTGAAATTTGCAGTTTGTGGATAGTTTTCTGAAAAACGGTGAGCGTTGAAGAAAATATAAGACATTGTGACTTCTCCAAATAAGGTGAAAATCAAGCTGTTCTTTAGATCCTAAGTTTGTAAATTCAAGGTTACAGATACTCAGTTGTTATAGAAAATTTAATGATAAATCCGAAAATGTGGTCAAAATTTGAAAAATATTTAAACAAAATGGAGATATTATAGCTTTTATGGAAAAAAAAAACGTGGGTTTCCTCAAAATAGTCTTTGATTTATTATAGTTAGTTAGTTAGTGTAGTTTATAAAGGGCGTAAAACATCTATGGTTGATGTTTGATTTATTATATATCTGCAACGGATTGGAATAGAAAGGTAGGGTCTGCGTCATTTTGCTACATTTTGATCTTGTTCCACCTATTTTTTTTTTTTTACACTAAGAGAAACTCACCCTGTATATAAATAAAATAAAAAATATAATGGTAATGGATAAAAGGATAATAAATGAACAATTAAAAAGGACAGAAGGGAATGTAAATAAAAAAAAATAAAATAAAAACATGGAAATATAGGACAAAAAAAAACGAGGGAAATAATGTAGAAGGTGATAAAAAGAAAATAAATGGATAAAAAAAATAATAAAGGTGAAGGAAAATAAAAGGAAAAAGGGGAAAAAAATGTCAAAGAACACTTACCCACCGAACCACACGCCGGTTTTTTTGTATATTTTTTTTTATCCATGCCATTCTGTATTCCCCATTTGTCATCTGTTTATCGCTCTGTATTTTTTATTACATCTAGTATTTTGTTTATTATAGCCCTGAAGAAGACCTGCAAGACAGGTCGAAACGTTGGCACGTATTAAAGAATTTATTCTTAGACGTGGTGTTCCTCTTTAACTGCATCCCTGATCATCTTCTTTTCCATTCATTATAACAGTCAACTATACTTTTTTATCATTCAGAAAAAAACTTATATAATTGTAAATTATAATGAAAAAAAAAAATAATATGAAGAAAATAAATGAATTATTATCATTACTAAATTATATCGATTGTATTAGCCACAACAATGACCATCACGTTTTTCTGTTTTCTTGAATTAACAACATGACTAAAATTTTTATTTTTTTATTTATTATCTGTATTTATAATTGTATCTTTATACTTTTAAGATAATTAATTTTTTTTTTTTTTGGTCTTTTCAGGTACGTATCATTTTGTCATTGGATTAGAATTAAGTTCTGTCTAAGGTATTGTGAACTCTTAAACTTTCTAAGCATGGTAACAGTAATCACAGGATTTTATATAATTATATTTCTAAATATTACAAACATATTCATGTAAAAAAAAAAAAAAAAAAAAAAAAAAAAAAAAAAACAATCGAATTGAAAACCCTTACTTTTTGAAGTCGGTTAAAAAGTATTATGATTAATGGAGATTACTGGGTCATTTAGTCTATTTTTTATTTATCGAAATCACTGCTTTAGTTTCCGGACAACCCAATTTTTGTAACAGGAAATTGAAATAAAAATAATAAAATTTGCCAAACAAAATGAAAATTAATAAGATATTAGTTTAAATGGTTGGTACCCCTACAGAAGCGTGGCTCCACTTCACGTGCCAGAATACCTTTTATCAATTCTAACCTTCTTCCGATTTATTTCGACGTTATAGTCGCTACATTTCAAGGAGAAAGGTTATTCAACTTCATTTACGAAGAAGTTCTAAATCTCTCTTCAAAGTAATGTTAACTTCTGTTTAACCTTCTGATAATAAAATGAGAAATAAGAAAATATCAAAGTATAAAACACTAAATTAATATTATATTAAATCAGAATTAATATAATGATAAATCACCTGTAATGTTAACTTCCGACTACTACAACATTTACTAGACAAACGTTCAAGGCTTCCAATTAATTACAAAAGACTAATATACATGACTGTGATTAGACATATTTGGACGTACGGAGTTGAGGTTTGGGGCTCTACCACTAAAACATCCAATTCATCTCGTATTCAATCCTTACAATTCAAAATCCTTCAAAAAATCCTCAATGCTCCTTACTTTGTCACCAATAAACTTATCCATAAAGATCCTAATGTTCCATATGTTTGCTGATTTATCCCACACTAGATACCTCAAATCCTTTAGTTTCTCAACTTGCTTCCCACTCTATTCCTACTACCCAGAGAAACAACTCCAAACGTCTCTTTGTGAGTATAGAAGTCGCAGGCTTAGTTGTAACGTCTGCTATTTGCCTTGACATGTGGGCCCCATGTCATTCTTCTGTCAAGCGTAAGTCCTAAGTATGTCAATGTAAGTCACTAACAAATAGGAACAGAATATGGTAAGAGTACAAATTCCTAACATAAATCAACGGATGCTGAAAAGGAAGTGGATGAGAGATATAGTCTAATCCATAATAATTTAGTTTCACCTCTGGAGATTGTACCAATGGCTGCTGAC
This sequence comes from Euschistus heros, assembly GCA_003667255.2. NCBI lineage: Eukaryota > Metazoa > Arthropoda > Insecta > Hemiptera > Pentatomidae > Euschistus > Euschistus heros. Next base: position 4,965 of record RCWM02000890.1, read on the forward strand.
TCCCTCATGTCTGATCATGTAGTTTTGATGTAACTTCACATTCACTGGTTGTCAAATGTATACAGATGTGAATAAAATTATGTAAAAAAAAAAAAAAAAATACATTATAAACTATTAATACAGTATTATTTATTGTTAAGAGATTTTTGATATTTATATGTGACCTGATTTTGTGGGGGAAAACCAGGTCTCGATGGACAAGAGTTGGGCTCGCTGTAGCAACTTCTTGAAATAGTCGTTGACCTCAGATTCGATGAAACGATCCGGGAATTTCTGTTTAAGGTCGTTTCATCGTTTCATCGTTTCATCGAATCTAGCGATAAAAAATAAAATAAAAACGTTCGGATCACATCTCTCTTTTACTTTTTAGATAAAACTAGATTTCTTTTAGCCTTTATTTAAAATCACGTTTTTTATTTATATTGTTTTCCCTTCCACGGTAACACTATGATAGAGGTGTGTATTTGATAAGTAATACATCAGGCTCCATGTATTTGCAAACTACCTGTATCTAAAATCACGTAATTACTAATTAATTAATTAGTGAACCAATCTTAATTTACAAACTGACGATAAATATCTCCCCCTCGATATTTTAGTTTGGAATTCCATCTAATTCTAGAGACAGAGTAGATAATGATAATCGCTGGATTCTACTTAAAAAAACAAAACAAAAAACAATTAATTAAAGGCACGATCCACAGTGGTAAAAACGGCCAATCTATGTGGACATTACTCATAACTTCTAAAGAAATAGTCGAAATCACTTGAAAATTTTTGGGTATTTTTTATTTTTGCATAAATACTCGTACAATAAACTATAGTAAAAAAGAACAATAATAAGAACTAAAACATTTTTTTTATATATAGAACAGAATGTTTTATGACATTTTTTTATCATAACTTAAATATTTCCCTCATCCCTGACATGCCAATTTTGCATAATAGCTCATATCACATACGCTTATTGTCACGATTTGAGTGACAGGTGTGGATAATAGAAAATAAGTGAAAAAAAAATAAATAACTAACTTAAATATTAAATTTAACGCAGACCATTTTTTATTTACTATTTTATTTGCCAGTTGGCTCAGATAGTAAATTTAATAATTCATCCGGTGATCATTTATCATTAGGATCAGAAGGCAAGAGAGCACTGCCTTCATTAATTGACAAAGTTGAAATATATTTGTCAGGTAAATGAAGCTGCGTACAAGCTGAGGCGTGCTGCTCCTCATAGGAATAATTGTCCAACAAATGTTGAATTTGTGGTTTTTTTTGTTTTTTTCCCTCAGATCTCTAAATGCTTTGGTAGTACGAGGGCCAAGGGCAAGTGCCTCGGTATATCCCAAAGTTTCCCTTCAGCCAATCGGAAATTTGTTTCAAAAATTTTGACGGCTCGGTCGACTTTGGACCCATCGAGAACGAATATGAATTAAAAATGAATCCACTATTTTCATAATTAATTCCTGAGTGACCTCATCAGTAATGCCTTTTGACCTCAGACATTTTTTCGGTGTGTCATGGCCACCCACACATCAAATACAGCACTTTTAAGGAGGGGCATTATTCTGAAAAAAAACAATTAATAGCTTAGCTCTATGGGTCGGGATGGGTCAGATTTCAATTGTTATATATTCTTTAGATGTTATACTTTAATTTTAATTACGAAAATCTGTTAACTTGTTAAATATGTTTACTTAACTGAACTAAATACATCCATAAGGATAAAATTTTAAATATGTATCACTCACCATAAAACGTTAATAGGTAGACCTTTGATATATTATATAAGACGTTATTATATGTAACACAGGCTATGAATGATTGGGCCAAATAGAAGTGCCCTCCATTTGATACTGATCTGAGAACAACCTTTTTTTTTTGGAAAGAATGTATGTTTACACTAGTGTTAATCCATCAAATCGTATTCTCATTGCTGTTTATATCTCGTCAACCATCTCTTGTTAACATTACAAAGTCCATTCAATGCTCTCTTGACATGAATTTTTTTCTTAATGTCCATCTAGATTGGGCGTTTTACCACTGTGCGATCCCAGCTTATAATCTATTCATATGTATATTTTTAAAAAAAAATTTATTAACACCTTTAAAAAGTGGCATACCCGTTGAAACACGATACACAAGGGAAGACATCTACATAATTTCATTCCAGACATACGGACTTACATCATGGACTGACTTCTTCGTTACACAAGGAATCGCAGGACATGCCGGAGTGAACAGTTACTTTCATAGATTCAAAATGAAATGAAAATAATGAAAATAAATTTTATTCTGGGGCTATTGCCCCTTAAGAATAATTATAATGAACAATTATTGGCGGCCTAGCTGCCGTATGTATAATTTAGAAATATAATAAAGACAAGGAAATACAATTTAAATTAAATTAAGGAATTGAAAAAAAAACTTAAATTACAACATAAAGTAATAAAATTAATAATACAAGGTTTAAATTATCACATGAAAAACAAATTACATCTTAAGGTTCGAAATTGAAAATAAGCTACAAAAAAACAAATTAGGAAAAAAAAAAAAAATATTCAACAAAAGAATGCGGTAGACAAAGCTAAGAAATATAAATTATACGGAAAAATAATGTATCTTGTCTGATAAATAATATAATTATGCTGAAACCAATTATACAAATTTAGTGCAATGGTACTAAAGTAATTCTGTACAAATCAATATTATACTTTGAATATTCATACTTTCATTTTAAAACATATTTTTCTTCATTGATGTGACTATTAGATTGAGTTTCTAATAAGTAAACGAAAAGACGTGATATGAAGCTATTATAAGTGGAGGAATGGTGAATGATGGAAGGGAGGGGAGTTCCAGAAGTTCGAAGCTCTAGAAATAAAGGAGCGTTTGAAGGATGTTGTGTTAAAGGAAGTTAGGTAGAGGTCTGAGGAACGGGATCTGGTTTTGCGGGAACTCACTGATGATTTTAATGTTAATGCTTTCAGGATATAGGGAGGTGACTGAGAGGAAAGTGATTTGTAAAGGAACGAACCAAGGAAGTATTGTCTTCGGAAGGAGGGAAATAACCATTTTAATCTTGTGTAGTGGTGTGAGATACATGGTCATAACGTGATATCCCTAGAACGAATCTCAGGCAACAGTTCATGAGCTTCTTCAATCTTGCGTCTTGAGATGCAGAGAGGCCTCCGTACACCACACTACCAAAATCAAAATGGGGGAATATGAGGAAGGTAATTAATAGTTGACGAGTTGATTGAGGGAGGAATTTACGGGAGCGGTTTAGGAGTCGAAGAGTGGAAATTGTTCGGCGGATAATTAGGGAAACATGGTCTTTCCAGGAAAGGGTTTGGTCAAAGACAATGCCGAGGTTCGTAACGGAGTTGTGGAAGTTTATGGGATTGGAGTCTATGGAGAAATTAGGGATTCCAGGTAAGGAGTTGAGAAGGACCCTGGAGCCCAACACAATAGCCTTGGATTTGCTAGCATTCAGTTTCAATTTATTAGCAAAGGCCCAAGAGGATATTGTGTCAAGATCAGCTTGCATCTTTGCGATAGCTTCCTGCAGTTCACTAGGGAAAAAGGAAAGGTAAATTTGTGAGTCGTCCGCGTAAAAATGAGAGGAACAATGTTTTATGAGGGGATAAACGTCATTAATGTAGGAACTAAATAGAGAAGGTGATATTGAGGAGCCCTGAACAACCACACCAGAGGTGATTGGGAGGGGAGAGGAAGGGGGAAGGTTAGGAATTTGGACTATCTGGGTACGGTCAGAAATAAAGGATTGGATCCATCTGGTCGCACTATGAGAAAAGGAAAAGTTATTAGCTAGTTTGGAAAGGAGTAGGTTGTGATCAATGGTATCAAAGGCTTTGCTGAAGTCAAGGAGGATGAGGATGGTGATTTTATGATGGTCCATAGCTTGGTGGATGTCTGAGGTGATTTTTGCAAGAGCTGATTGTGTGGAAAAGCCCAGTTCTAAAGCCTGAAAATATGATATTCGTTCTTATATCCTTGTGATTTGACATAAGAACAAAATATACACCACCTCATATATGAATACAGACTACTCACTGACTACAGATCTATACTCCAGGCAAAACAGTACAGAAACTAGGGCATTGGCAGGTGGATGGTCAAAGTTTGATGAACAATATGTTTTGATAATGAGATTTAAAAATTCCATACAAAAAATTATAGTTGAAAAAAAAAAAAAAAAACTAGAAAAACACGCTGTTACAAGAAACCAAACTAAAAAGATAATTGTGGTGAACAATTTGCAGCAGTCAGACCTTTTAATTTCCCTGTACTATTGATAAAACAATAACTACTTAAAGTAAAAAAAAAAGTTTATAGTTAATTATTACAATATAAAGTGGAAAATTATTTGGAAAAGATGATGTTATCTAAATGGTGACCGTTATGCTGCTGGCACTCTTCTAATCGGGGACGAAGATTGGCGATCACATGCTGACACATAGCTCTCGATATTGCTGCCATTTCTGACCTCATGTTTTGCTTCAATTGCGTCAGATTATTCTCATAGACCTTACTTTTAAGGTACCAACATGCAAAATAGTCAAGTGGACTAAGGTCGGGGCTTCTGGGAGGCCAGTTGATGTTATCCCTACGCGAAATGACCTTATTAGGCAATAATTCGTTAACAGCTTCCATTGCTTGATTCGATGTATGGCGAGTGGCCCCATCTTTTTGAAACCATGTTCTTGAGTTTTTGAGTGTCCAAAATGATTATCGGGTATTTGTTACTTCGATAAGACAAAAACTACTTCAACAATTTTGATAACATACTCTTCAGAGATGAAACAAACTTTCATCTGAATGGTCATGTCAATAAACAGAATGGTCGGTAATGGGCAGAGGAAAATCCGAGACGAAAGCATGAACGACCCCTGCACAGTCAAGAAGTCGTTGTTTGGGCCGCTATGTCTGCTAGAGGCCTTATCGGTCCTTAATTTCATGAAGATCGACCACTCAATGTGAGTAGAGACCGTTATTGCGATATGCTGCGAAACGTTCTAGGTCCAGAGTTTCAAGGTTTCAACAAGATGGGGCCACTTGCCATACATCAAATAAAGCAATGGAAGCTGTTAACGAATTATTCACTAATAAATTCATTTCGCGTAGGGGTAACATCAACTGGCCTCCCAGAAGCCCTGACCTTAGTCCACTTGACTATTTTGCATGGAGAAACCTTAGAAGTTAGGTCTATGATATTAATCCGACGAACCTGGCTGTTGAAGCAAAACATCTGATCAGAAATGGCAGCAATATCGAGAGCTATATGTCAGCATGTGATCGCCAATCTTCGTCCCCGATTAGAAGAGTACCAGCAGCATAACGGTCACCATTTAGATAACATCATCTTTTCCAAATAATTTTCCCACTTTATATTGTAATAATTAATAATAAACTTTATTTTTTTATTTTAAGTAGTTTTTGTTTTATTGAAGGAACAAATACCCGATACTCTTTTTGGACACCCTGTATAACATTTCTTGATTTCATTAGCCATTTCTTTGTTTGCAAAATTCTTCGATGTTTGACAATCGATTTTGGCTCAACGCCTTAATCAAATTCAGCTTAAAGGATGTCGTTAGATTTCCAATTTAATAAACTTTAACTTTGTAACTAAAATATTTTTCGATTTAACGCGTTTTTCTAAATGTTTTTTTCCAAAATCTGAAAAAAAGTTCAAAAAGTTTTGATTTTTTTTTTTTTTTGCCCCACAAACATTTTCCCCTCATAAAATTTAGTTTCACTGATTCTTTTAACGTGTGAAAACTTTTAAGTCAATCAGGTTTGCTGGAAATTGGTGAAAATTACGATGAAAGATTCTGTTACATACAGGTCAAGTTTATAAAGACGTATTAAAATAGAGGATTTAAATATAAAATACATTTAAAACATGAAAAAATTCATGTTTTTTTTTTCTCTATTAAAATTTTATATTACCTTAAAATATCATCCTAATAACTAATAAAATCGTTAAATCTTGAAAAAAAAAAAAAAAAAAATCCTATCCTTAAGGACGATAACTAACTCTGAGTGTGAATGATTCAGCATTCAAAAGAACTCTTTAATACGAAATTTCATCCAAATAGAAAAATTAAAATTCGTAAGCTTCAAAACTTGCCTGACCAAATAAATGGTAGGCATTTTTTGTTTAAATTGACAAAAACATGAATTACGCTTAGACGGTTTAACGTATCAACTTCATTTTTTTACCCAAAATGAAGGGTGGTAATAGGCTTGAAATTTTTTAGGTTTCATCATTCTATCTGGTTTCAAGCTCAAGTAAAAAATCAAAATGTTTTTATGATTTTCCAATTTTTTTAATCGGTTTTTGTTCATCGAATTTTGCATTTATATACATCAAAAGAAAGCTGAGATTCTCCTCTTTCCATCGATACCAACCAGTGGATTGCGTGACAAAGCAATGACAATTGAAAGGAAACCAATAATCAGTTTAAAAATTTCATTTTCCTCGAAGAGGATGAAAAAAATTGATATTTTTTGTTTTTTTTTAATAAACGTTTTTCAATGTTTTTTAGGATGCTGAATTAGAATCTGACGTAAATGTTTGTGTGAAAAAATCCAGATAGTTTGCTTGAAAATGTAATCATTATTTTGAATTTAATTAACCTAAACCAAAATCTATGGAGCGGCTGTATTTCCCCTTACATTCGCAATTAAAACAATCTTTGAGCAAGAATCATGTTTATACAAAATAAAGTAATAAATAACTAAATAAATAATAAATAAACTCGAGATACAAAATAAATTAATTGAATGCTCGGAACGGGAAAACAAGTGTCTAATATTTTTTGACCAGGAATTCCTAAAAAAATTGCCAACAAGATCCGGGAGAGACTGTGTCTCCCATTTTAAGTGCAGACAGCCGTCAAAGAAATTTTTGCCTTAAAAGGTCTAATAACTGAGTCAGTTATTTATCAAAATACTCCAAGACTTGAGATGCGTTTTCTGTTGATCATAGCAATACAAATTAAACATCTTCAGAATAGATTATTATTATTACATGGAATCGACTTTGGATTATCGATATCGTCATTTTTCCTCAGAACGTTTCGAGAATCGACACATTACTTTTTAAATGTACACAAAAGTATTATAAAGTTGATATGTCCTTGAATGTTAACAATATACGAGGAAAAAACGTTACGATTAAGCAGCCAAGCCCCTTCTTCGTTATATACTTCCTCAAGGGAGTTCGAGTTTTTTGGAATATATTTGACTCCCGTTTACCTTCATTTGTTTCTGGTAAAGGGACACAACGGTAAAGTTTTTTTTAAAGAGCTGACCACTTTTTAACAGTAAAAAAAAATATATTGATCAAAGCACGTTAGAAACAAAAAATAGTTATTAATAAAGATTTGAAATTTTATTCAGAGGAGATCAACACAAAGTATTGAGAAGAAATACATTTATTTTGATTAACAAAAAATTCTAATAATTTATTTTAAAACATTAATTTCCATACAACCCAATAATAGGGTGTATAAAAAAAAAATGAGCGTTTAATCAAATTCCAGAGTTCAAAAGTCTGTAAATATCTTAATGCTATTTATTATTTAGCAATACTTGATAATCCCTTCAGAACATTCTCTTAGCTTGTTTACTAACACTGAACTTCTTTAAAAAAAGCCTCAGTTCAATTACTTATTTCAAAGAAGAAACATGACAGTGTCCTATGAAAATTTTGTAATTTTAAGACATTACTGGAAAAAAAATTTCACAGCCGCTCAAGCAATTCGTGAAATTATTAAATATGAAGGGAAAGGTGTCCTTGAAGAGCGCACTGCGCGGTGTTGGTTTGAAAAATTTAGAAGTGGAGATACAGAGGTTCTGAAGGAAGCTGTTGAGTCAAATCCGTCCACAAGTACTCGCGAACTTGCCAGGGAGTGTGGTGTGTCGAAAGATACTGTTAGTCGCCATCTTCTCTCCATGGGGAAGGTGAAAAGACCTGTAGACTGGTCCCTCACGAACTTACTCCTCAACAATCAGCAGAACATTTTACAGAACTTCATGGGTTTGAACTCCTGCCTCATCGACCATATAGTCCAGACCTTGCACCTTTGGATTACTGCTTGTTTCGATCCATGGCCCATTTTCTTCAATGGAAAAAAATTGATAATTTTGCGGAAGTTGAAAATGCTGTCCAAGAGTTCTTTGACAGCCATCCCAAGGAATGGTATCAGCGTGGCATCGAGCAATTGGCTATCAGATGGGTAATGACGGTAGATAACAATGGACTATACTTTAGTATTAATTGTATTTTATATAAAAGAAATAATAATACAAATATTTGTTTAAGAAACCGTCATTTTTTTAATACACCCGAATAGAAGCTGAGACTTTTAAATTTCCATTTCCACTTCCATTAGAATTATTTTATTAGAATACTAGTTTCGAATGATAAACATTCATCTTCAGTTCTAAAACATACTAAAAATTTCGTGAGGAACGTGTGAGGAAACCACGTTTTTTACCATAAAAGCTGTAATATCTCCATTTTTTTAAAATATATTTCTGCTCACGGAGCAGAGTACATGTAAACTTGAATATTACAAACTTAGGATCTAAAGAACAGCTTGATTTTCACGTTATTTGGAGAAGTCACAATGCCTTAAATTACTTCAACGCTCACCGTTTTTCGAAAAAAAACTATCCACAAAACTGCAAATCTCACAAATTTTCCACACTTGCAAATTTAACCAACTTTTGAATAATATGTTAAACGTTATGATTCTTATTCAATTTCATGGAGAAATTTACTTTTAAAACCGAAAAAAAAAATGGTGTTCTCATTTGGCATACAAATCAGTTACTTGTGTGAATAAGACATTATGATAATCGCTTAATGAAAATATGCATTTTAATCATAATAAACTCTTGATTGGAACAAAAAGCAAAGAAAACAATTATTGTTGAATAGAAAATAAATGAAAACTGTTAATAAAGTGACACCAGATATAAGGTTTTTTGTTATTACATTTATTAATTTATTATTATTATTTAGGATTTTTTAAAATTAAATTTTAAATGTAAAGTTTAAAACCCAATGATAATGAACATAGATCTTAATTTTGCCGTTAGCTTCTGAATGCAGATTGTGTCTAAGAATACTACTTTTTGAAGTGAATTTTATGGGCAGATGAGCTTTTTTTACAGGGGATGGCATTTCTACCTATGTATTCTGCTCTCACAGGAAATTGAATGCTGAATCCGAGAATGTGGTCCAAATTTGAAAAAAATTTTTAAACAAAATGGAGATATTATAGCTTTTATGGTAAAAGAATGGTTTCCTCAAAAAACTCTGAATATAAAGGTAAGGTCTGCAGTATTTTTCTTCATTTTTAATTAGTTTCACACATTTTTTTTTTTTTTTTTTTTTTTTTTTTTTTTTTTTTTTTTTTTTTTTTTTTTTTTTTTTTTTTTTTTTTTTTTTTACACTAAGAGGTACTCACCCTTTATACAGTAATGTTTTCTAAAATGTAAGACAAGAAATCAAATATTGGTACTCAGCTGAGCAGATCTAACAGATATCCATCGTAGAAGGGGGAAGGACCAGCCAGGTTAAATTTCTCCTATAACTCATTGGATTTTCCGTTGCTATTGGAAACAAATTTAAAATGTGGCTTTTGGAAATGTTTATTTGGTCATATAAACAAAAATGTGGTTTGGTTTTAAACGATTTTATTATTTCTAATTATTCCTAAATATTTAATTTTAGGCTATTTTCTACTTGATTTATTATTTTTACTACCGAGTATTTATTGGATCTATCTTAATGAAAATAACTGTAAATAAAGTATATTGATAAATACCATTACCTATTAAAAATAGATCAAGAAGTCTATAACCAACTTTCGTGAATTACAGGTTCCATGTTGCCTTAGGTTACGTGATCACCTGCTGTTACAACTAACAGAGAAAATGCTACGCGCTCTGTTTAGCATGGCCCCTTAGCGTAGTGCTGTAGTACTGCTAACCCTAATAATTTATCGTTAATTACATAATTAATTAGTTAGTTATTGTGCAATATAAAGTTAAATAAGAACTAATTATAAAAAAAAAGTATCTCCGAAGATATAACACGAGTCATTTGTTTGTAATTGTCAATCTGGTTTATGTAAACATGCATAAATTTTGTGAGTATACACTCAGTGTCAGTGTCAAATGTTAGAAATTGTCATGTAAATAAGAAAATCTTTTTATGATTTATTATTTTCTGTTTTTGTAATCTATTATACGAGGTGTGATCAAAAAGTTCCAGGACTTTTTATATACTATGGGAATGCAATGTCTCACAGCGATGCGGTTGGCAGCATTGTATTGCCTGACTCAACAGGAACACAGCTGTGTTTGCAGATCATTCATAACATCGCTGAAAGTAACATTAGCACAGTTTGTTTGAGGTTAGTTTTATAGAGTTTGGCTATTTTATGAAAATGAATGTGAAAGAAGAGCAACGTGTTTGTGTGAAGTTTTTTGTGAAACTGAACAAAACGTTTTCTGAAACCTTTTTGATGTTACAAGAGGCTTTTGGTGAAGAATGTCTAAGCCGATCATGCTGCCATCAGTGGTTCAAGAGGTTTAAAGAAAGCACACCAAGTCAAATCAAATGTGAAGGTCATGCTTACGGTTTTCTTTGACTGTAAAGATGTTGTCTACTATGAATTCCTTCCACAAGGTCAAACAATTAATCGTTTTGTTTATCTTGAAATCCTCATAAAATTGCGTAATGCTGTGAGAAGAAAGAGACCTGAGCTGTGGCAAAGTGGTGATTGGGTCCTTCACCATGACAATGCTCCTGTTCACTTTGCATTAGGTATCTGTAACTTTTGTGTAAAAAACGCAATGACTGTCATTCCTCAGCCCCCTACTCACCTGACCTGGCTCCAGCCGACTTTTTTCTTTTCCCGAAGCTCAAGAGACACCTGAAAGGACGAAGATTTCAAACAGTTGACAAAATTAAAGAAAAAACAACGGAGCTGCTAAACACCTTTACAAAAGAAGAGTTTTGTGGGGCCTTTGATCAGTGGAAACACCGGTAGGAAAAGTGTGTAGTTTCCCAAGGGGAGTACTTCAAAGGAGACAAATTTGAATAACCTGTATGTTGTATGAATAAATGTATAAAAATTCAGTCCTGAAACTTTTTTGATCACACCTCATATATTTGTCAAATACCACTCACTCATTTAACACGAAATCTGAGAAACCACTGAACAGATTAGAATGAAATTCGATATGTAGATTCCTCTAGGGCCGTCGGTGCTCGCTAAGAAAAGAAATTTTAAAAAATCGGCCTGGATCGCCGCTAATTTGCGAAAAATGTGATTTCAATTTTTATTGGGTGAATAATAAAAGATTAATTATCATATGGTATTTGGATATAAGCTAAATTAAAAAATAGGTTTTCGTCCGATTAGCCATAGCAGCATAAAGTGACGTTAAACGAAATAAACAAACAAACAAAAAATAGGTTAGCACTTTAAGCCGCAAACTTTAACCACCGATTAAGTTCCTTATAGTCGTAAACAAACAAAAATACGATCGATGTCGAAACCTTATAATATTTGTACTTTCTGTGAACTCATGGTAGCTGCAGAGGTTACTTACAACTTACAAGTTTGAGTTGTTTCGTGACGAGAAGCTATTAAAAGACTGTTAAAGAGGAGGTTAAAAGACTTACGTTCTCTGGTGATGACATGTAAAGCCAGTTCGATGTAGGGACAAAAAACAGATAAAAATCAATGAGTTCTATCAAGTGTATGATTCTCTGTAGTATCGTATCATGTTCTACCATGGAGAAGAAAGGTACAGTATTAACATCCCTCAGCGTGACCCAAACACCAATACATCACTTAAGAAAACTGTGTCTGCAGCTGATTTTTACACCTGAATGTTAGTGGAGCGAGGAGGTGAAGAACCGTATTTACTTTAATTCCGTAATCTCCTCAACAAATTTATGCTTGATATGTACTCAAAAATAGAAACAGAAAGACTAAACTTTCTTCAAAAATGTTGAGAAGTTGAGACTATATTCACTTAAAGTATGCCATAAGAAAAGCTTCACTGGAGGACTATCAAAATAATATAAAATTAACTTTTGCAAATTGTCAAATTTACTTATTGAAATTATTCTAAGACTGGAATTCTTCAGGTATATTTAAGTAATAATAATTATCAACGTTAAGCTTAACTTTTACTAATTTAAGTTGTCTTCATCCTAATGATATTAAACCGTAGCGGAGCAGGGTACTTTCAGCTAGTAACAAAAAAATACGAAATCAGAAGATTTGGTAATAGAATGGCTCCGCAAAAAAACGTTTTTTTTTTTTTTCTTTTTTTTTTTTTTTCCTCCCCCTTCCATGCCTTTTCAGGCATACGGGGTTTTGACAGCAGCGGGTAAAACATATGCGTTTATATATGCCGCTACTGCCAATATTACGCTTTTAAGCGACAAACAAAATTTTGAGTAATCAGTGAAAGAAAATCATAATTTAAAGTTCTTGTTAATTTTGTAAGTTAGATTTTTTTTTTCACCTTGTAATTTGTTATATTTACATGTATAATAACATAATAGATTGCTATATTATTATGATGTACTATTTATTCAATTGTTAAACTATAACGATGATGTGGATAAAATTTGGTAGAGATTAGTTTTAGTAGTTTTCGCTGTTAGTGATCACAAACGAAAAATGGCTTGTCTTTTTATATAATAGTATAGGTTGAGGATTTCACGAGGTATCCTAAACTGTAAAGATTAGATATAGTAAGAATTAGAAGGTAAAACTGAACAAACAAAAAACTAAATATAAGAATGAATTTTTAATTACTTCATCTATCGTACTCCTAAGTCTCTAATTAACAATAAAAATGTATACCTGTTATTTCCTTTAAACGGATACTTGACTTGACAAATGGCGAACAGAAAAGACTTAGAAATATGATGCTAATCTTAAGCGATCCTTAAGGATTGCTGTTTTAACTGTTTTTAAGGACACTGTTTTACAGATCTGCCAGGATCTGACTATTTTTCGAGGCCGAAGGACATCCTTGGCCACTCTCTCCATCCACAATTAGAATTAGCTTTTTCGTCCTTAAGGATTGCTGTTTTAACGGTTTTTTAAGTTATCCGAAGGATAACTTCCTCCATTGTTGTCCTCCAGGATACTGTTTTAAAATATTTAACGGTTTTAAGATGGCGGACCTTAAAAGGACACTTTTTAAAAAAAATTTTCGACTATTTAACTGTTTTAAGACGGCGGAAGGATATTAATTCGTTCTAACTCATTCTACGGGAGGCTGCAGATAGTTTTTTAAAGCTATCGACTCCTTCCCGTTTACTCTTTTTGCTAAAAAGGTGCGACATAGAAGAGTGGCGGTGGGGGTTCGGGGCGGGATTAAGAGATGGCTTCTGTTTTTAAGGACACTGTTTTACAGATCTGCCAGGATCTGACGATTTTTTGAGGCCGAAGGACATCCTTGGCCACTCTCTCCATCCACAATTAGAATTAGCTTTTTCGTCCTTAAGGATTGCTGTTTTAACTGTTTTTAAGGACACTGTTTTACAGATCTGCCAGGATCTGACTATTTTTCGAGGCCGAAGGACATCCTTGGCCACTCTCTCCATCCACAATTAGAATTAGCTTTTTCGTCCTTAAGGATTGCTGTGACAGGATACAGTGGGAATGAAGGTTACAGAACTAGGACGGATCTCATGAGTAAAGGTTGCAAGATTGAGTGACAAAGGAATTCCAAGAAACAGGTTATGGAAGAGATGAAGAAGGACGAAAGTGAAATGCTGAGGATATAGAAATGAATAATCGAAATTGTTTAGTGTGATGCCTAAAACATTCGGGAATTGTTGAAATAGTTGAAGAAAGACGGTTTGTAAAAAAGGTATAAATAATAATAAATAAAGGCTTAGTGGACCCGAAGGTTCGATGCCGACCTTCTGTTTTTAATTAATCTGTTTTTAAGGACACTGTTTTACAGATCTGCCAGGATCTGACGATTTTTTGAGGCCGAAGGACATCCTTGGCCACTCTCTCCATCCACAATTAGAATTAGCTTTTTCGTCCTTAAGGATTGCTGTTTTAACTGTTTTTAAGGACACTGTTTTACAGATCTGCCAGGATCTGACTATTTTTCGAGGCCGAAGGACATCCTTGGCCACTCTCTCCATCCACAATTAGAATTAGCTTTTTCGTCCTTAAGGATTGCTGTGACAGGATACAGTGGGAATGAAGGTTACAGAACTAGGACGGATCTCATGAGTAAAGGTTGCAAGATTGAGTGACAAAGGAATTCCAGAAACGGGTTATGGAAGAGATGAAGAAGGACGAAAGTGAAATGCTGAGGATATAGAAATGAATAATCGAAATTGTTTAGTGTGATGCCTAAAACATTCGGGAATTGTTGAAATAGTTGAAGAAAGACGGTTTGTAAAAAAGGTATAAATAATAATAAATAAAGGCTTAGTGGACCCGAAGGTTCGATGCCGACACCACCAACAGTTGAACACCTCTTTTCAACCCACTCCCCTAAAACCTAAATCTCCCAGGTCGGCCCTGACGCAATCCTCCCATCTTCGTCTCGGTCTACCCCTTGGTCGTTTACCCGACGGCTCAAACTGATTACTTTTCTCGGAATCCGATCATTATTAAACCCAGCGACATTACATGCCCATTTTAAACCGCCGCACAAGCTATTACTTGAACTATATTTACCGGATATAACTCGCGCTGTTCTTCATTGTGAAGCCTTCTAAATTCTCCTGTTTCTTCATCCTTTTTTGTGCCAATTATTCTAGGGAGTACTTTATTTTCGAAGACTTTAAGAAGTTGTTCCTCCCTTACTGTAAGCGGCCACGCTTACTATCCGTAGAGAACTGTTGGTAGTATAATAGTCTTATCTATCCTAATTTTTAAATTTCTGGACCGAGAAATTACAAGCATTTCCGGCTTTTAACCTAGCCTTTATTTTCTCTCGAATTTAATTTTTTCTTGATATAATAGACCCCAGATATTTGGGTGAGTACTAATTTTTGATTTCTTGTCTTACAGATTTAAAAACTTTAGTATATATAATCCATGTATGTTTTAAGAACTGAAGATGAATGTTTAGCATTCGAAACTAGTATTCTAATAAAATAACGCCAATTGAAGTGGCAATTAATTCATCAATCCTAATTGTATTTATCCTTCTATACCATCACGGTGTAGAATACTAGTTCTATACCGCAAGTGATCATATTGTATTGGTTCCTACGAGGAAAGCCATGAGTTATAAGTTCCTTCAAGAACTATATTTATTTTACGAAAGGGAGCAAACTATTTTTGAATATATCATATTGATAACGAGACGAATGTACTGAGAATCAAACTTGTACCAGTGGTATCAACTGATACACTGCTTTATATATTTAAAAAAATAAACGTTTAAGTGTTTTAACATCCTAGGCCCCATCCTCTAAACGGTGTATGCAGCTGACATTCCAACTCATCCTACCATTGTCCTCACCACTTACGCTGATGACAAATCTGTGTTATAAGTAAACAATGATTCCTTCATTGCCTCCCAAACACTCCCAATCCCATATCCTAAACATTCAAGAATGGTGTTAAAAATGGAGAATCAAAATAAACCCAAACAAATCTCATCAAATAACCTTTACCCTTGCCGTAACCGCACGACTTCCTGTCCACTAGTATCCTTCAATGATATTCCACTAATCCCTGTCGAACAGATCCGCTACCTAGGACTCCACATGGACAAACGTCTTACTTGGAATCCACATACAAGACTAAAACGACAAGAAGCTGCTCGTCGTTACAGACTACTACAACATTTACTAGACAAACGATCAAAACTCCCAATTCTTTGCAAAACACTTATTTACATGGCTGTGGTTAGACCTATGTATTTGGACTTACGGAGTTGAACTTTGGGGTTCCACTAAACCATCAAATTCATCTCGTATCCAATCCTTACAATCCAAAATCCTTCGAAAAATCCTCAATGCTCGTTACTTTGTCACCAATAAACTTATCCATAAAGACCTTAATGTTCCATATGTTGCTGATTTAGCCCAAACCAGATACCTATTCTTTCATAGTAAGCTACCAGGTATGCAAGTTTAAAAAAACCTGTACCACTTACAACCCATGAAGGGTCTTGGGTTCAGTACTTAGGTAGGCTGTACTGTTTTTCTAAGCCAACGGTTGTGAAAGGAGGTGATTTGGCCAGAATTCACGCTCAACCGCCAGGTTTTTCCCCAATTAAGGGTACCCACTTTTTAGGAGGCTGGGTGTGCCCCCAGGAGGGTCTCCCGACCTCGAATCCGACCCACGGCCGAAATAACAGAAAATAAATTTTCTGCCTTCAGTCGGACTCGAACTCGGGCCCGGGAGCATGGTAGTTAAGTGCCTTACCCACTGAGCTACCGCGCCTCCTTTAACGCGCGTATGCAAGTTTAAAATGTCGTTTATTTCTTAAAATATATACACTGTAATTTAAAAAAAAAAGTATAATATATTTTATTCAAAGTACTGACCCTCGCTTTCTACACATTTTGTCCATCTCTCGGGCAATATATGGATACCATTCCAAAAGAATGCTTCATCTTTATTTGAAATCCATTCATCGAGCCATTTTCGTACGTTTTCGAAATTGTTGAAGTGTTGCTCCGCCAATGAGTGTCCCATAGATGAGAAGAGGTGATAATCAGAAGGCGCCAGGTCAGGTGAATACGGCGGGTGGGGTAGGAGTTCCCAACCAAGCGAAGAAATCGTTTCCTTAGTCAATCTGGCTGAATGTGCAGGAGCGTTATCATGCTGAAGAATGACTTTGGCGTGCCTGTGAGCCCATTCTGGGCGTTTTTCGATCAATGCGTGACTCAAATTGATCATTTGTTGTCGGTAGCGCTCGGTATTGACGTTTCGCCGGGTTTGAGAAGCTCGTAGTAGACTACTCCCTTCTGATCCCACCACACACACAGCATTGTCTTCTTCCCAAAACGATCCGGTCTTGCACTCGATGTGGATGGTTGTCCTGGCGTTACCCATGATTTTTTTCGTTTGGGATTCTGAAAATAAATCCATTTTTCATCACCAGTTACAACTCGATGCAAAAAACCCTTTCTTTCGTGGCGTAAAAGCAGCATTTCGCACACAGTTTTTCGTTTTTCCATCTGTCGTTCGTCCAATTCATGTGGAACCCATTTTCCAACCTTTTGAATCTTTCCCATAGCTCTCAGGCGATCGGAAATGGCTTGCCTAGTGACATTCAACTGTTCTGCCATCATTTGTTGGGTTTGGGTATTGTCTTCGTCTAATAAAGATTGCAATTCGAAGTCCTCAAACATTTTGGTAGATTTTCTCGTTTTTGATCAGTAACATCAAAATCACCACGTTTGAAACTTTGAAACCAACGTTCACATGTCCTGACGGTTGGAGCAACATCGCCATAAGTCTCAACAAGAATTCGATGACATTCAGATGCCTTTTTCTTTTGATTAAATAAGAAAATCATGACATGCCGCAAATGCTCTTTATTTGGCTTAAAATTAGACATTTTTAACACCAAAGAAAGGTATGATACGTCCACGTAAACGACTTAAAAACAACTGACTTTTGTAAACAAATGACTAACAAACAAAATAGCGTTTAGAGATAAGCAAATCCTTCAATAGGCTAAGAGCGCATTCTATTGGAATTAAAACGACATTTTAAACTTGCATACCTGGTACATAACCACTCAAATCCATTAGTTTCTAAACTTGCTTCCCACTCTATTCCCGATAATCCTCCGAGGCGTCTGAAAAGAAGATGGCCTATAGATCTTCTAGTGTAGAATTTTAATGAAGTGCTACTGATGAGCAGTTCTTTTCAAGTTTTTACATGTCATTGTAATCGTTATCAGCTCATTTACTTGATCAGTAGTAAATTTCAATAAATTTATATATATATAAAGTGTTTTAACAGCTCGTAATTTTGGACACCTTAAATATTTAACAGAGCGGAACCATTGGAATAACCAATAAAAATTCCTATTTAAAGTGAAAGCTGGGTGTTGTGACACGGGCTCTAAGAGGCCTGTCTTTACCTTTATTGGTCTTAGGTCCGTTCATAAAAAATGAAAAAAAATAATAAAATAATATATATATATATATATATATATATATATATATATATATATATATATATATTTGCTTGTTTATTAGAAAACTTGGTTAAACATACACAATGACTGGATTTATTTGTTTGACCCTACAACTTTATTGATACTAAAATGAACAAAAGAAAAATAATAATCAAAAACGAAGGAGCTTGTTTTGCCTTCTTGTGTTATTTGCTGATTGAGTTATTTGCTTAATGACTTCCATTTCTGGGGAGAATTCGATAATAATAATATTATTATTATTAATAATATATATATATATATATTTTTTTTTTTAATGATAAAAGTATTGTTGACTGTAATGATAAATGGAGAAGAAGATGATCAGAGATGCAGTCAAAGAAGAACACCACGTCAAAGAAGATATTCTTTAATACGTGCCAACGTTTCGACCTGCCTTGCAGTTCTTCTTTAGAGCTATAATTGAACAAAATCCTAGGTGTGACAAATGCAAGGCAGGTCGAAACGTTGCCACGTATTTAAGAATTTAACGTTGTTGACTCAAATCTTAATTTTTACAATTTATTGAAATTGACAACTGTACAAAATTTATACATCAAGTAAATGTGCTGTTAACTATTATATTAACGTGACAAAAACATGAAAAGTACTACCCATCAGTAGCACTTAAATAAAAATTCTACACTAGAAGGTCTCTGGACCATCTTCTTTTCAGACGCCTCGGAGGATTATATAGGAATAGTGTGGGAAGAAAGTTGAGAAATTAGGGGATCTGAGTGGTTATGGAGCTTACTATGAAAGGATAGATATATGGTTTGGGCTAAATCTGCATCATATGGAACATTAAGATCTTTATGGTTAAGTTTATTGGTGACAAAGTAAGGTGCATTAATGATTTTTCGAAGGATTTAGGATTGTAAGGATTGGATACGAGATGAATTGGATGGTTTAGTGGAGCCCAAAGCTGAACTCCGTACGTCCAGATAGGTCTGATCACAGTCATGTATGTTAGTCTTTTGTAATTAATTGGGAGCTTTGAACGTTTGTCTAATAAATGTTAAAGCAATCTGTAACGACGGTAGTTTCTTGTCTTTTTAGTCTTGTATGTCGATTCCAAGTAAGACGTTTGTCCAAGTGGAGTCCTAGGTAGCGGATCTATTCAACAGGGATTAGTGGAATATCATTAAAGGATACTGTAGGGCAGGAAGTCGTGGGCTTACGACGAAGGGTAAAAGTTATTTGGTGAGATTTTTTCGGATTTATTTTGATTCTCCATTTCTGACACCATTCTTGAAGGGTTAGGATATGGGATTAGAATGTTTGGGACACACATGTGTCATCAGCGTAAGTAGTGAGTATAGTGGTAGGATGAGTTGGAATGTCAGCTGTATACACCGTGTAGAGGATGGGGCCTAGGTTACTACCTTGAGGAACGCCGCCAAATCTTAATTTTGGAAATTTATTGTGGAAAAGTTTGACAGCTGAATGATCTGAAGAAAGTTTTTTCTTCCGCAATATCGACATGACCTTATCCCTATACGACTTATAACTTTACCTAGCAATTCATAGCTCGACTTAAAATCGGTTTTTTTTCCAGCGAATTAATTTTTTAAGGGTTTAGCTTATTCATTCATTTTTTTCCCAGGAAATTTTTGTTCAACGCCGCAGTTCTTGAATGAAACATTCAACAAATAATTCGGCGGCAGTGGATGTTATCGAAGAGAGCCGGATTGTATATATTCTAACTCATGTTTTTCACAGATGTTAACTATACCTTGATTATAAGATTGTACGACATTGAAATCCTGGTAAATAATAGCACAATTGATCGGAATGTAATATAAAGAGGAGGAAAACAGTAGTTAGCTATAGATTGGCATGGAGATAACTAGATGGAAATGGAAATAGCAAAAGTGAAGATTCTGTTTATAGATAGGTGCCAAGGTGAGGCGAAGTCTGGGTCAATGGCCAATGACCAACTTGTCTTATTTTGTTTATGTTTATTTACTTTTTAACATGGAACCTTTTTTACCGGTGACCTAACTGGTCAAAAGCTGTAGGTATTTGGGGAACGCGAAGGCGTAACGCTAAGTTTGATATTTCGTTGTTGTTTGTTTTTAAGGGAAAAAAAACTGCTATGGTTATTATTGCCCATATACCCAAACTTTACTATACCACCTGAATTGCAACAATGAAAATAACAATGTTTAATCTACTATTTATTTGTCAAATACCACTCACTCATTTAACACGAAATCTCAGAAACCACTGATCGGATTGGAATGAAATTCGATATGTAGCTTTGAAGAGGCTTTTAAAAGAATCCTCAAATATCCTTTTGTACTTTTTGTATATTCTTGTTGCTTGGTATGTAGGCTTTGATTTGCCATGAATTTTAATTGCGCCTGCCTGCGCCGGGATTGTTTTTTTTTTTTTTTTTTTGTTGAGAAAGCAAAAATTAGGCCAATGGCCTGTTTGCTGAAATGTGTTTTTCCCCACAAAAATCATATCTAATAGTCGTAGTCACTAATAAACTACATTCGTTTAAGAACGTGGAAGAGTCTAACCACCAAATGGAAATAGAAATATCTACTATTTTCTTCAAATTCAATTAAAAATTGAATGAGGTCGACAGGAGTCGTAATATATTTTGTGGGGGATATGCCTCTTGACTTTAGCAGGAACTTCAAATGCCAACTATTCCCGAAATTAGTGCAGCAAACCAGAACCAAGCTGAACATGCGAATGAACGGAAACCGTTCATCTTCCAATAAAACCAGAAAAAAAAAAAAAAAAAAAAAGGCGAGCAACACTTCTTGTTCTAAACACTCCATCTGTTGAATTACGTTTTTTCTGCAGAGATGACAATCTTTGGTTGAAGAACGAAATCGACAAGTCCTTTTGAAGCTCTAGCATGGAGTTTCCGATAGAAAATACGTTATGGAATGCATAAGGACTGCTTTCTATTCAGTTTTTTTTTACGAAAAATTCGTAAAAACTTTCTAATAATATTATCACTGGTGAAGTTTGCGCTTGGATAAATTTACAAGAACTCCTGCAACTAACAGTAAAGAGCGTATTAAAAATTGCAAGTTTGGAGAAGGGTAATGAGTTCAACTTAAATGTAAATGGGGATTCGATAACAGTTTCGGTCATAACCATTATAAACAAATATTTGAAAATGCATCAAGCAAGCACTGATGAATATTTTTTTTTAATAGCTACGGTGACTCTGAAATTGGTGGAAGTGAGAAATGGAAATGTTTCTTAAAGGTGAATCTCCGTTCATCGTCGACCATATATTGCAAACCCATAAAATTAATTTACAAAAAAGTAAATGCAGATCAATTGCGTGACGAGAAAAGGGAAATGAAAGACAAAATTTGCCACTTCGAAACCTTTGAATGTTCACAATGCTGGATGGCAGTGTTAATAAAATAGAAGCAACATTTTATCTGGAACAAACGCCATATATGCGTGTTTCATTTGTGGGTCTACCTACCCCAAAGGAGACGAACATTGAAAATCGTCCATCAGATGATGAGCAATATCGCTTATAATCTGAGCAATAATATAATAATAGTATGGGCTCATCTGGGTAGGTGCCTACTGTAGAAATAAAAAAATATTAGATAATATAAGCATTTTACTTTACCACCTGGGGTATGTTTCCTGATATAAGTTTTCTCCATGTTTTGAGTTCTACGAGAATGTTAGGGGGTGGTTACCTGGAAGGCAATATACTGTGGCAGGTAGAGGTAAGGCTTCCAAGAACAAGTGGATAACATCGGTGAAGTCAGATCTGAAACAACTAGGGATCCCGCAGCATAAAACACAAGACCGACTGCAGTTCCGACAAGCTATCCGACAGGGAGTTTTCCCAGTGTCCCTTACCAGTAAGAAGACCACAGGGACCAATTGGACAGAGGAGAGAAAGCTGGCTCATAGTCAGAAAATGAAAGAATTCTGGAAGAGAAAGAAGAAGATCCTCACTGAAAAATAGCTACGAGCCCGTGGTCCTTAGAAGGCCCAAACAAAACACACACATTTTACTTTAATTTAAAAAAACAAAAAACCTTTACTACTTATCTTTCTCATTAACTCAAACACATCCTAATGCAGCTCGAAACGCAATATTTACGGTGGACCCTCGTTATAACGCGGGTTACGGGGAAATGAAACCTCCCGCGTTATAGACGTACCCGCGGTATAACAAAGGCAAAAGTATGAATCATTGGGGGTCAAAAAATAATGAAAATGCACTTTGATATTAACTCGGGCAACAACTAAAGGAATAATACACAGTTTTTAAAAAGGAAGTGAAGGGGATTCTGTGAACCAAGAAGGCAGGATTAGAGACAACGTACGTTATCTAGGTAAGTTACCGGGAGGATATTCAATCGACATTGTCCAAGCAACATATTTCGGCTTATTTCCAGGACGACACAAGCGATGTACACACCCTTTCCTAAAGTTTTTTTAAAATTCTAATAAAAATCAAACTTTAAAAAGTTCTAATATTGAAACAAAAACAACGAAACTTGGTTAGACAATCGTAATTAATTCTAAACGTCCTATTTAGTTTTACTTCCTTCGTTAAGAACCAGTTATATTTTTTTCGTTTACGAATTCCTTTTAATGTTAAGTAAAATTAAAAGTGTGTTAAAAAAAAAATCTAACAAATGTTACTTTATTTGCAGAGTTCACTTTTTCCCAGAACTTATTAAACTTTGTAATGAATGACTCAATTTTGTAATGAATTGTTTTCAAGTTTTCTATTGTTGGTTTTAAAACCATAGTACGATGTAATCTTATCTTTTATTAATTTTAATTAAATCAGGATCGGGACCGGAGCTTTATTTATTACCCGCGTTATATCCGAATCCGCGGTATAACGATCCGCTTTATACCGATGGTCTACTGTATTAACATCTTGCTACCAAAGGACAAAAAAAAAACTTACTTTTTTTACAATTATCTTGCCATAATTTTTTATAGGTTGATTTCCGGACCCATGTTTATAGGAAATGTTTTGTTCAGCGTGTAATTATCTATAAGATTTTATAAGAGGGTTTCGAATTTTGTCCACTCTATGTTCAAAGCACTGTGCGATGTCTCGTTCCTTATTTTTCTTAGATTAACAACAGGTAATGAAGTTAACGAATGTTTTCCTTTTTGTCATGGATACATCTTTTGGCTGGGGGTAACATTTTGACACACTCTCTCTAGCTGCGTTGGTGTTGTTAATGGAGAAAATGTTTTATTTCATATCATTTGTCGCTAGAATTTACCGTTTAGGAGCTATATTTGTTTGAAATTAATTAATAAAATTTTTGTGTCTGTTGGTGTTCTCCGGATCAAAAATCTGACGACATTTTTCTTGTCTGAAACAGTAGAATATAGACAGTCATATTGTTTTTCTCAGTCAGTGAGGAATTTAGTTTTTACCATATATAGTCTTTTTTTATTTTAATTATATCTTTATATTAAATATTTTTTTATTCTGTTTTAATAAATTAACTGATTTTTATTTTTTGTCTTTTCAGGTACGTATCTCATTTTTATTGGCTTAGAATTAAACTCTATTGAAGGTATAGTAAAGCATTATTATTTTCTAAGGATGATAGCGATAATCAAATTACAGTAGACCCTCAATATAACGCGCCTCGTTATACCGCGGATTCGGACATAACGTGGGTCAAGCTCCGGTCCCGATCCTGATTAAATTCAAATTAATAAAAAAATAAGGTTACATCGTATTATGGTTTTAAAACCAACAATAGAAAACTTGAAAACAATTCATTAGAAAATTGAGTCATAAAAACTAGAGAAGAAAACGAAAAGGTTCCAAAGTTTGATAAGTTCTGGGAAAAAGGGAACTCCGAAAATTAAGTTACATTTGTTAATTTTTTTTTTTTTTTATAACACATTCCTAATTTTACTGAACATTAAAAGGAAATTGAAAAGGAAAAAAAGTATAACTGGCTGTTAACGTAGGAAGTAAAACTAAATAGGACGTTTAGAATTAATTACGATTGTCTAACCAAGCTTCATTGTTTTTGTTTCAATATTAGAACTTTTTAAAGTTTGATTTTTATTAGAATTTTAAAAAAACTTTAGGAAAGAGTGGGTACATTGCTTGTATCGTCCTGGAAATAAGCCGAAATGTGTTGCTTAGACGATGTCCATTGAATATCTTCCCGGTAACCTACCTAGATAACGTACGTTGTCTCTATTCTTGCCTTCTTGGTTCACAGAATCCTCTTCACTTCCTTTTTAAAAACTGTGTATTATTCCTTTAGTTGTTACCCTAGTTTATGTCAGAGTGCATTTTCATTATTTTTTGACCCCCAATAATTGATACTTCTGCCCTCGTTATGCCGCGGTTACGTCTATAACACGGGAGGTTTCATATACCCCTAACCCGCGTTATAACAAGGGTTCACTGTATTTCATATAATGATATATCTAGACAAAGAGACCTCTTCTTTGTCTCACACATTGTTTTAACATTTTTTTTTCTTCTTTAATGTATTTATTTATTCACACCTGCCTATTACAAGATAGAAAATTAGTGAATCAGTTGTGTGAGGTGCAGAGCCCAGCAGCAACTTCTGTCTTGATTTTTATTTTTAGTATTATTTGCGAAGAGCTGGCTTGTTCCTTTTAACAGTTACTTTTCAGTAACCAGTTACTGTTTAACCGGCACGCATTCTAGCGGTTGCAATTCGAAATGAAAACTTCCAAATTTCCCTCCTTTCAGCATTAGATCCTCAGATTCTATTCTAAATACAAATATAAATCAAACTACATGCTTTTGTAAATTGTAATTCAATGTTTAAAATTTTATTTTATTAAATAAATAAGAAATTGTTGTTATATTATTAAATTGACATCGTATTATAAAAGCAGGTAGAAAAGGAAAGAACAATGTTTAAATGTTTAAATTTGTTATTTTTACAAACAATCTCTAAATGAAACGAACAACAGTTTATAATAAAATGACAACCTGAGAAGCCATAAGTAATTGGCAAGGTGTGAAAATGATCATATTGTTAATAGTAGAGTAATATTATATAACTAATATATGAAGTATATTTTTATATGGATAAACGATATATGAGTATAAAGTATTTATTTTATGTTATAATAATAAATGAACATTCTGTTGTTACTTTTGCTAAGTAGGCATACTTTAGTGAAGAGCGGTGAGGGAATTTTAAATACTAAAACATCGGGGATATGATAATATGTGGTGATAAAGGGAAAATTGAGTTCTAATTTCTAATGTCTACCGCTAGAATGCGCCCCGGTTTAACAGTAGCTGGTTACAGAAAAGTAGCTGTTAAAAGGAGCAAACTACCTCTTCGTAAGTAATACCAGTTTTTAATGAGTGGTCCCTATGACTTTGTTTCTCCTAATACGAAATAAAGAAATTTTTTTTTATATAGATTTATTAAAATTCACAACTGTACAAAATGTATACATCAAGTAAATGTATTGACAACGATTATAATAACATGTTAAAACTTGAAAAGAACTACTCATCAGTAGTACTTTATTAAAACTTCTACACTAGAAGGTCTCTAGGCCATCTTCGTTTCAGACGCCTCGGAGGATTATCAGGAATGGTGTGGGAAGCAAGTTGAGAAACTAACGGATTTGAGTGCTTATGGAGGTTACTATGAAAGGACAGGTATCCGGTATGGGCTAAATCAGCAACATATGGAACATTAAAATCTTTATAGATAAGTTTATTGGTGACAAAGTAAGGAGCATTTAGGATTTTACGAAGGATATTGGATTGTAAGGATTGCATACGAGATGAATTGGATGGTTTATTGGAGCCCCAAATCTCAACTCCGTACGTCTAAATATGTCTAATCACAGTCATGTATATTAGTCTTTTGTAATTAATTGGGAGCTTTGAACGTTTGTCTTGTAAATGTTAAAGTAGTCTGAAACGACGGGCAGTTTCTTGTCGTTTTAGTCTTGAATAAAGAAATGTAAACTGTATTGACATTACTGATCACTAGGGCTGTGAATTATATGCAATAAAAACTGAAAAATATGCAAATGTTTGCATTTTTAGAAAAAAAAAAAAAACCGCAATACATACCTATACTTAAGTACAAACTCAAGTTTAAATAACTAATTGTGCTGAAAAGAGGAACATTGGGAAGAAAAACATTAAAAAGCTAATATAAAGCTAAACCAAAAACAAATGTTGAAAACCTTTATTAAAGATAAATAAAACACATTAAACAGGTAACATTAAAAACAAAAATAAATCATGACATTAATTTCTAGAAAACTTAAACAACAATCACAACCAAAATATGTATACTTTAAAACAGAACAATATACATTAAAAACAATAAGCAACGACCATAAAGAAACTCTCCCGACTTCATGCCACTTATTCACTGTTGTAGATTTGAATTGCAGACAACCACTTTTTCAGGTTTTCGAACAAAAATAGATCGTCTATGGGCCTAAAAATAGATTTGAAACTATTGGCTAAACGGCCGCTCTACATCATATAAATATAAAACGTCTCCACCACTCTTAAAAGCCACATTTGAAAGCTCACCTACGTACTTTCCAACAAGATCTTTTGTCTTTGAAGGAGTGACTTTCGGTATTTTAGGTTAACACAAAAAAACAGTTTACGAATGATACGTCTCGGTGAACACTGTGTAATGGAATGTTGGAAGGGAGAAGGGTGAGATGAAAAGTGAAGTCGTAATATTCCAAACATTTGAGCGAAGTATAAAGGAGAAATTAATCGGATTAAACAATTCTAAGAGAAGCTAATACGATCGAAAGTTCGCTGCAACCGAATAATCAGCACTTAAGTACATACAAACGCATTGATTAGGCGAAAAAAAAAATGTGGGGAGTTCTCATAGCTATTTTTCGGTTTTTATCTATATTTTATTTTTTTTTTCTGCTCGGAAACATAAAAAAATTAAAATGTCAAATGCTGATATGCCGGATTTGTAGATAAATATGCAAGTCTAGTTTAAAATATGTAAAAATATGCACAATTATATAAATAAAAATAGCTCAAATTTATTCCAAACGCCTCAAAACATGCATATTTTGATAATATTAGATGTTTTAGTTAGGAAAAATATGCAAATGCATATATTTCACAGCCCTACTGATCACATAATGCTGTATTTAATAACGATATCGTATATCACTTTCTTGGAAAACAAAACGAAATCGAATGCTGTTTAGCGTCTAGGAAGAAGATGGAAACGTAATAGGTTGAGAAGGAAAGTGGATGTTGATGAGATTAGCTAATACGGGCCTTTCACCGATCGCATCCGGTAGTTGAGGACGAAGTGACAGGAAGAAACACAAGACAATGAGCTGTAGCTACAAGACAAAGGACGTCGGTGACTCGTTGATGAGCGAACAATCAGGAGCGACCCGTTCTTCTCGAACGGTGAGTTGTATCATTGTGGTCTCTGCCTCAAGGGCGTTCATTAGATCTTCTGTCCTGAAGACCAGTTATGGCGATGATCACGAAGTCCATATCCATTTGGCTAACTAGACTTCACATTACTCTCACTTCCTAATAACACATGATTCTTAATCACATTCTCTAGGCGATTAGCGATCAACGATTTCTTCAAAGGTCGATCGTTATTCTGGAGGATATAAAGAAATGGATTTTCCCTTATAAATTAACTTCTAGAAATCATGATGTGGGTATTTCAGGGCCAAGTCCACCACCATATTTAGTAAGATAATAATAAACATATTGTATAGTGCATGAAATATGCCATTATTTTTTTACCTCAGGGCCTCGTTAGGATTAGTTAGAAGGTAAACATACTAAAAGTCTCCGCCCCTTGGGGGTGAGCTAACGGTAGAGTAGAGAGAAGGTTCCATTTTTGTGTTTTTCGATTATATCTCGAAAACGATAGATTCTAGAAAAATGCATTTAAAACCAAAATTAAAGCTAATTAAATTTCCTATAAAATTGTTTATATACATATTTGTCGAACTTCAAACGGTGTTCAAGATATAAGTTATTGAAAATCGGTAATTTTCGAGAAAAAAATCTTTTTTACCCCACTTTTAGTAAAACATTCTAGTGCATCCACGATCGTTTTTTAGAAAACAAATTCAGAATAAAAGTTCTAGAGCATTATTTATTTTAATTTCGCATATCGTTTCTGGCATGTGAAGCAAATATGTTAACAAAAAGTGAGGTAAAAATTATTTTGTTTTCGAAAATTATCGATTTTTCAACCGACTTCAAAAAGGAGGAGATTCTCAACTCGTCTGTATTTTTTTTATGTGTATGTTACGCGATTACTCCGTCATTCTGAATCAATTTTGATAATTCTTTTTTAGATCGGTAGGGCATACTTCAGAGGTAGTCCCATAAAAAATATTTTGAAACCAACGCAGTACATTTTAAGAAAAAGCAAAAAAAAAACAGTTCATAAAATCACTTATTAACTGTTTTTTTAAAATTTTTCTTAAAAAAGTGCTGCGCTGGTTTCAAAATATTTTTTATGGGACTACCTCTGAAGTATGACCTACCGATCTAAAAGAAACATTCAAAATTGACGGAGTAATCGTGTAACATAAACAAAAAAAAAAATAAAGACGACTTGAGAACCACCGTCAATTTTGATGATTCTTTTTTAGATAGGTAGGGCATACTTCAGAGGTAGTCCCATAAAAATATTTGAAATCAACGCAGCACTTTTTAAGAAAAATCAAAAAAACAGTTAATAAAAAATCACTTTTATATAACCTTACATTTTCAACATATTTATGATTATGATTATCTAAAATCTCCAAGGTTACAAAATATAAATTATTAACAAAAATAATTTACATATACAGTCAACTCTCGATTTGTTGTTTCGATAAGCTGAATTCTTAAATAAGTTGTAGTAAATAATAACATTGTATTTGCATCTCATTTTCTCATATGTTTTTGTATAACCTTCTCAGTTTATGGTTGTGTTATTTGTTTTTTACGAGTCATGCTATGTAGTTTTTATAGGTGTGAAATTTTGTTCAATAAAACATTTCAAGAGGTATTTCATCCTTTCTCATAAGTCCAACAAAATCTGCGGTCGGAAGTACATTACACTTAAATTTCACCTCAATGAGACGATTTCAGACAAAGAACGTGAAAAATTGTGTCGAAAATAAGTAGAATTGAAAATAGGGTTCAAAAGAGAGAACTTCTAGGACCACCTCTATGAAACGAACTATTAGAAGTCATCGCCTCTATAACTCGAACTCAAATTAAAAGAATTTCATGTGTTATTTGTTTTTCTGTTTTCTGTCATTGTTTGTCTTTTCAGTTCATAGTTACACCAGTCACTTATTATTAGTTATTCACTCGAGTGATTTTTACAGTGGCTATTGGAAATGCTTCCCATTAACGAAAAGTTAAAATTGATTTGCAAACTGCAGAAAGGAGAAATAAGTTACCATTTTTCAGGGAAGCTTGAATATCGAGAATTAAGTGTATAAACAAAAATACACTCACCTCTAAAAAGTGAAAAATAAAAATAATTTTTAGAGAAAAAAACAAAACCGACTTCAAAATTAAACCTACATATACAAACTTGAACTAAAAAATAAAAAATAATGTTTTAATTGCTTCAAAACAAAAACCATTAATGAAATGAAAATCAAGGAAATTATCGATACTTATATACCTATTCACAATTAATAATCAGTTATTTTTGGAGTCGGTGCTAACCAAAACAAACAGAATTTGAAAATAAATTGTAACCATAAAGATCCTCCCACTGTTTTATCACCGTCACACCGCTGTGTGTGTCTCCGGCCCTTCGACAGTTTATTTATTGTAAAGACAGGATTAAACTTCCCTTCTTGGCTGGCGCCGACTCCAAAGATAATTGGTCATAAATTGTGAATAGGTTTATAAGTATCGATAATTTCATTGATTTTCATTTCATTAATGGTTTTTGTTTCGAAGCAATTAAAATATTATTTTTTATTTTTTAGTTCAAGTTTGTATATGTAGGTTTAATCTTGAAGTTGGTTTTGTTTTTTTCTCTAAAAATTATTTTTAATAACGTATATTTCGAAAAACCATTAGAATTTCGACAAATATGAATGTCATCAATTTTATAGAAAATTTAATTAGGTTTAATTTTCATTTGCAACATATTTTTCTAGAGTACACCGTTTTCGAAATATAATCGAAAAACCCAAAAATGGGACCTCCTACCCTCCCCCACCGTTAGCTCACCCTCAGCCGCGGGGACTTTAAGTATGTTTTAACAACTCCTTTAAGTACCTTTTAAATACTCCTGACGAAGCTATAAAGTCAAACATTATCGCATATTCCATGCACTCTAATATATGTTTATTGCTGGACTAAAATAGAAAAACAGTGAGACTTATCGCTGAGACAGTTTGAAATGAGGTTTATCACAAATTATATAAAATTTTATTTGTTTTTAATAAATAGTCTTCATTCTATATATATTTTTTTGTTGTTTCTATTATTTTTCCGTTGAAGCATACTTATGATTAAATTTCCGATAGGTTTGATGTATAGTGAAATGATAAATCTTTCTACTGCTGAAGTACCTTAGTACTGCTAATGCCTCCAATGATAGAACAGTGAATTAATTAGGTTATAACCTAACTATAATCAGGCAGCATATAGTGAGTTTAGAAGAGAGAACAGGTTTCTCTTAATAATTTTATGTAATGTTAAGAAATTCGGACTAACGGGTAGTTATGTCATAATCTTGCATCAACTCTTGTCCCAAACCTGCTCCTCCAGCCTCCAGGCCAAATTATCGCTAAATATCTCTGTACCTTCGCTAATAGTTTATAGCATTATAGCTTTATTTGGCTAACAAGAAAGATAAGAACAGACAAGAAAGTAGGATACAGCGTTCTATGGGTATCAAGTGAAACATGGAACTAAGAACTAATCGGTTTTTAATTAAAAAAAATATATAAATATAAAAGTTCTTACAGCCTAATAAGCAAATATTTTCTAGGTGAGAAATCCAGATTTTTTTTTTCAATTTGTTTTTCCATTTTAATTTCTTTACTTATTATGCACTCAACCCAATGGTCCTACAAATAAAAAAAAAAAAAAAAAATTTACAATGAGAAATGAATATTTAAGGATGCAGCCATCATCTAATTACTATTGTTATTAATATTACGATTGTCGACTAATATAAAATTTTTCATTTAGTATTCTTTATTTAATCTTTTTTTTCTCGGAACGGCCTTAAAGACCACGCGAACATCATGATTACGAGTTCTTTCATTTCATTTATTTCTCCTTCTCATCCAGTACTCCCTCATCATTTTCGAATGTCTTTGCTTCCTTTCCTCCGTCCAGGCAGTTACCCTCACCGATCTCCCTCCGCCCACAAGAACTGTAGTTTCCTGTAATTTCTTTCTATAGCCTTCACTGTCCAAACAATCCCGATCCGCTATTCCCAACCTCTTCATTTCTTCCATCACCTGCTGCTTGATATACGCTGGAGCACTTTTATACCCTCTCATCTTTGAGAAGAAAGCCTTATTTAGTCTTTCTGGAGGCATTCTCACCATATGTCCGTAGAATCTCAACCTCCTAATCCTGATCTCTGTTTCTAGGTCACTTAGATCTCCATAGATTTCTTTGTTAGGCCTCAACCTGTACCCATCTGGTGTCTTTTGAGGGCCATAGATCTTTCTCAGAATTTTCCTCTCGATATTTAGGAGTTTCTCGAGGTTGGGGAGACACATGGTTTCCATCCCGTATAGTATGACTGGTCTGACTACTGTGCTATAGTGCCTCAGTTTTGCTTTGATGGAAAGATTCTTCTTATTATATATGTTGCAAGTCAGAAAGCTTAGTTTACCTAGTTTGGTTATCTTGTCTTTACTTTTCCTTTTCCTGTCCGTTGCTACAAATCTCTTATTTATTTATTTATCAATTTATTAAAATTTACAACTGTAAAAAATATATACAGCAAATAAATGTGTTGATAACTATTAAAAACATCATGTCAAAACTTGATAAGAACTACTCATCGGTAGCACTTCTACACTTCGGTCTCTTCAGGCCATCTTCGTTTCAGACGCCTCGGAGGATTATCAGGAATGGATTCGGAAGCAAGTTGAGAAACTAACGGATTTGAGTAATTATAGAGCTTACTATGAAACGATAGGTATCCTAAATCAGCAACATATGGAACGTTGAAATCTTTATGGATAAGTTTATTGGTGACAAAGCAAGGAGCATTGAGGATATTTGAAGGATTGTTAGGATTGGATACCAGATAAATTGGATTGTTTAGAGGATCCCCAAAGCTCAACTCCGTACGTCCGAATAGGTCTAATCACAGTTAAGTAAATGCGTCTTTTGTAATTAATTGAAAGGTTTGAACGTTCTTCAAGTAAATGTTGAAGTAGGCAAAAACGGAAGGCAGCTTCTTGTCGTTTTAGTATTGTATGTGGATTCCAAGCTAGACGTTTATCTGAACAAACGGCTTACTTGGAATCCACAGAGGGAAATTTACTTGGAGTCCTAGGTAGCGGATCTGTTCAACGGGGATCAGTGGAACAACATTAAATGTTACTGTTGGACAGGAAGTCGTAGGCTTACGACGAAGGATAAAGGTTATTTGATGGGATTTATTTTGATTCTCCATTTATGACACCATTCTTGAAGGTTAATGACATATGATTGGAGTTTCTGAGAGTCTTATCTTTAAATTTAAAAATTACATTTCTGACTAGACACTCAAATTAGAGGATTTGAGTGGTTATAGAGCTTACTATGAAATGGTAGTTATCTGGTTTGGGCTTAATCAGTAACATATGAAACATTAAGATCTTTAAGGATAAGTTTATTGATGACAAAGTAAGGTGTTATGGAGGATTTTTCGAAGGATTTTGGATTGTAAGGATTTGATACGAGATGAATTGGATGGTTAAGTGGAGCCCTAAAGTTCAATTCTGTACGTCCAAATACATAGGTCTTATCACTGCCATGTAAATAATTCTTTTGTAATGACTTGGGAGCTTTGAACGTTTGTCTAGTAAATGTTGAAGTAGTCTGTAACAACGGACAGTTTTTCTTGTCGTTTTAGTCTTGTATGTGAATTCCAAGTAAGACGTTTGTCCAAGTGGAGTCCTAGGTAGCGGATCTGTTCAACAGGGATTAGTGGAATACCATTAAAGGATACTGTAGGACAGGAAGTCGTGGGTTTACTTTAAATGTTAAAGGTTTACGACGCATGATAAAGGTTATTTGGTGAGATCTATTTGGATTTATTTTGTCTCTCCATTTTTAATACCATTCTTGAAGGTTTATGATATGGGATTGGAGCGTTTGGGAGGCAATGAAGGGATGATCTCATTTTTAAATTTGAAAATTACATTTCCGACTAGACACTCAGACATCAATCTTGTTTCACTGACTCCCCAACATTATTTACAACAATTACAAAACTGGTTCAACAAATGGAAAATTTAACTCAATAACGACAAATCACAGCACATCACTTTTGCACTTAGATATAATACCTGCCCCCCAGTTTATATTAACAATGTTCCAATTAAACAGACTGACGCTTTTCAATACTTAGGCCAAATGTTCGACAGAAGGATGACATGGGGCCCATATGTGAAACAGAAACCCCTAAGCCTTAGCAAAAGACTCAAACATTTATATCCACTTCTACATAAACGATCTAAATTGAAATTGACGCAAAGATTACATATTTATACTTAATTATTAATATCTCTATGGATGTACACCTCACAGATTTACGGAATGAGTAAAAAAACACAGACTTTCCAGTTAAAAACTTTAAGACTCGTTACACAATCACCTAGATATGTCAATAAAAAAACTCTACACACAGACTTATACATACCCATGGTACAAGATCACATCCAGACTTCATATAAAAGACTTCACGGCAAACTCTACGGACATATAAACTACATCATACAAACTATGGACTCTTGAAACATACCAGAAATACCCGAAGTAGACTAAAAAAGGAGTTGGCTTGGAGATCTACTCTGTTGAAATTGATAAAATATCACGTTTTATTTTAGGAGTAAGTTATCTTGTACGCAATAATCACATCTGCTTGTTATCACAGGATAAGTTTTTTTTTATTTGGTTTAACGTCACTTTATGCTGCTATGGCTAATCGGACGATGCTATGGTGGGAGTCCTAAATTTTGCCTATCCAGGTATAATTAGGATAGGGATCTTTAACGATTACCTGACATCGCACAGGCTCGGGACCCCCATTTTACGTCCCTTCCGAAGGACGGCATAGCTAAGGATTTTTTTACTCCCTTTAAAAAATGCCGGGCTGCGAACCCGCGATCTTGGGTTTAGTAGGTTGCTATGCTAACCACTACACCACAGGTGACCCCTTCACAGGATAAGTGACAGGTGTGGATTTTGAAATTAAAGAGAGAAATTTTTTTTTTTCCTTGTAAATAATGTGTTGTTAATATTAAATACATAGACACAGTTGTAAATATATAGAAACAATAACCAGAAAATCAATCGGCAGATGTTTTTAAAAAACAACAGACCACAAATATCAACCTAAAACTGAAAGTTATTTACAAAATAACAAAACTAAATCCTTCCAGAAAAAACAAAGAGAGCTGAGATTATTTTTTAATTGGTTCTTCGAACTCGAAGCTATTACAAACATTGTTTTCCTGGAATTTTATTTATAAAATTTAAATAAATTTAATATTTATCAACAGAATCAAAAAACAAAACTTAAAATTTGTAATAATTAAATCTTATCATTTATTTTAAGGATATTTAACTAAATTATTTTGAGTCGCTACTTTTCGAGGGGAAAGGCTATTCTACTGAATTTACGGATAAATTCTAAATCCATGTTCAAACTAATATTAACTTATGTTTACATTCTTATATTGAAATGAGAAATAAGAAAATAATATAACGTTGAAATAAGAAAATATCAAAATTTAAAATTATACTAAATATAATGCTAAATTACAAGTAATGTTAACTTCTGATAAACTTAAATAAATGTCAGGAAAGTGTAAATAACAAATTATAAATATATAAAAACACAGAATTCTTATTGAAAGTTATGGTGTTAATTTCTGCTATATTTTCTCAGTGGAAAAGTGGAAATAAGAAAATATGAAACCTTTGATATACTTTCTCACATTTATTTTTTTAGATCGATGTGTTTTATTGTACTAACAATACAATCTATCTCAGTTTAGGGCAATAAGTAATACGGACGACAAAGAATCTATTCACAAAATATGTAAACTGAAAATTTATCGCTTAAGTTGATACTACAAATATAAATATATAAAACATCAAATCCATGTTGAAATTAATCTTCTTAACTTTCGCAACACTTTTACACATTAGATAAGAGGAATAAGAAAACATCAATTTATAAAACACTAAATCCATTATAAAACTCATGTTGTTAAGTTCTGTTTCACTTATTTACACTTATGACTAAATATTAATGTAACATACTAAAGAACACAATCCAAGTGGAAACTGAAGAAGTAAATGTTTACATGTGAGGTTATAGAAGAGCTATCGATGAATGTAAACTCGAAGTGAAGCGAAGGATCGAACTGGTCGGTTTTAGTGCGGGTCAGGCCGGCCTGGTGGAGCCACTCTTATGTAAGGGTACCGGAATCTTATACAAAGTTCCCCAATTTCTTCCTTCTTCCCACTGAAAACGGCTTATAAATTGATTTGAAAGTATGAAGATTATTAGGAGAATTTATCCAAACCTGATCAATCAAATCATATGACGTTCACATTGAGAAAACATATCTGTCACTCTGGGTTTTATCGAAATAGAAGCCAATTGAGAGAAAAGCGGATTCGATAAAAATCGATAATTTTTTGCAAAAAAATAAATTTTAACCTGACTTTTTTCTAACATTTCCTTGAAGTACCAAAGACGTATATATGAAATTAAAGTAAATTGAGTGCTCTACAACTTTGATTCTAACATTTTCTCTGAGTAACAATCGTGAAAGACACTAGAAGCAAATGTTTGACAAAAATTGAAGTAAAAAAAAATTTTTTTTTTTTTTGAAAAATTATCGGTTTTTAGGAGTAGTTAAGGTAAATATACTAAAGTCCCCGTTCTAGGGGTGAGCTAACGGTGGAGTGGAGGAGAGAAGATTTTTGGGTTTTTCGATTATATCTCGAATACGATAGACTCTAGAAAAATATACTATAAATAAAAATTAAAGCTACTTAAATTTTCTATAAAATTGTTTATGTACTCATTTGTCGAACTTCCGACAGTTGTCAAGATATACGTCATTGAAAATCAATAGTTACCGAAAAAAAAATTTTTTTACCTAACTTTTTGTCAAACATTTGCTTCTACTGCCTTTAACTGTCGTTTCTTGGAAAAAATGAAGTAACCAAAGTTGTAGAGCTTTAAATTTACTTTCATTTCATGTATGCATTTTTGGCACTAGAAGCAAAAGTATGACAAAAAGTGAGGTAAAGGTTATTTATTTTTTTCTCGAAAAATATCGATTTTTAATAACGTATATCTCGAAACCATTAAAAGTTCGACTAATATGTATATGAACTATTTTATAGGAAATTTAATTAGCTTTAATGTAGGCTTGAAAGTTATTCTTCTAGAGTCAACTGTTTTCGAGTTATGATTGAAAATCCTAAAATGGTCCCTTCTCCCCTTTCCCCCACCGTTAGCTCACCCCCCAGGGGCGGGGACTTTTAGTATGTTTACCTTCTAACTATTCCTAACGAAGCTGTGAAGTCAAAAAAAATTATCGCATATTTCATTGATTGGAATGATGCATAACATGCTTTTGTATTGAGTTCGACTCTTAGTAAATGTTTCACTTTCCATGTTGAAGGGGTCTGGAATCTTGTTTACAGTCATTATTCAACGTCAACATTAAAGAATTTTCTTCCTTAAAACAATAAATCTCTGCCAGAGCTAATCGGTCTCAGTTAATAAATGAAATCAAGGAATCAAGGAAATGGCGAAGAGCCGGAAACCTGAGGATAGCGAAATGCAATCTTCTAAAGGCGGCATCTGATTGGGTACTCGACCTCAGGAAGGTGAAAGTGTTCCTTGGGCTGCGCTCGCTCGGCAGCTGTACTTAGTAGCGGTTATTATAATTTAAAAATCATATATAATTATCGATCTATAAAAACATACACGAGTATATAAAAACCGCAATTAAAAAAACAAAAAAACAAACGAGTTGTGAAAAAAACAAAAGAATCATAATACTGTATGTAGTCCAGACAATAAACATATTGTAGAGTGCATGGAATATGCGAATATTTTTGACTTCATAATTTCGTTAGGAGTAGTTAGAAGGTGAACATACTAAAAGTCCCCGCCCCTGGGGGGGTGAGCTAACGGTAGAGGGAGGGGAGATAGTTCCATTTTTATGTTTTTCGATTATATTTCGAAAACAATATACTCTACAAAATTATGTTACAAATAAAAATTAGAGCTAATTAAAATTCCTATAAAATTGTTTATGTACATATTTATCGAATTTTCAACGGTTTACGAGATATACGTTATTGAAAATCGATAATGTTCAAAAAAAAAAAAAAAAAAAAATTTACCTCACACTTAATCAAACATTTGATTCTATTGCTTTCCATGATCGTTTTTCAGTCAAAGTGAAAGAATCAAAGTTGTATAGCATTAAATTTACTTTAATTTCATATATATATATATATTATATATATATATATATATATATATATATATATATATATTTCTGGCATTTAAAGCAAATTTTTGACAAAAAGAGAGGAACATTTTATTTTCCTGTAAAATTATCGATTTTTAATAAGGTATATCTCGAAAACCGTTGGAACTTCGACAAAAATATATAGAATTAATTTTATAGTAAATTTAATTAGCTTTAATTTTTATTTGTAGCATTTTTTCCTAGAGGCCACCGCTTTCGAGATGTAATTGAAAAACCCAAAAATAAGACCTTTCCTCCCTACCATTAGCTCACCCCCAGGGGGGGGATCCACTTGGACAAACGTCTATCTTGGAATCCTCATACAAGACTAAAACGACAAGAAACTGCCTTTCATTTTCGACTACTTCAACATTTACTCGACAAACGATCAAACCTTCCTATTAATTACGAAAGACTCATTTACATGACTGTGATTAGACCGATTTGGACTTCCGGAGTTGAGCTTTGGGACT
This sequence comes from Euschistus heros, assembly GCA_003667255.2. Taxonomy (NCBI): domain Eukaryota; kingdom Metazoa; phylum Arthropoda; class Insecta; order Hemiptera; family Pentatomidae; genus Euschistus; species Euschistus heros. The sequence goes on from RCWM02000890.1 coordinate 43,418, forward strand.
CCACCAAACTATCCAATTTAGAAAAATCCTAAATACTCCTTACTTCGTCACAAACTAACTTATCAACAAAGATCTTAATATACCTTACGTTTCTGACTAAGCTCAAGTCAGAAATCAATACTTTCATAGCAAACTCCACAACTTTTCAAATCCATTAGTATCATAACTTGCTTCTTATTCCATTCCAGATTACCTTCCGAGACGCCTGAAAGAAGATGGTCAAGAGACCTTATGTAGTACTTAATTATATAGAACCTTTATAAGTGCTACCAATGGGTAGTTGCTTCAAATACAAGTGACGTGTCATTTTTATCTTTATCATCACATTTGCTTGATGTATTATATTTTTATATTGCATATACAGTTGTAAATTTCAATAAATAAATAGTTAAAAAAGAAAGAAAAAAAAAAAAAAAGGAATAAATATAGACCTACAAACGATCCACCAAAAATTACATAGACATCCCAGCACGACATGGGCGCACCTATAGCAGATGACTCTGGCTGGCTTGTCCTATATAATTTAAATATTATAAATCATACAAGTTTTAATATTATAAAGGAATGTATAATTCCATCCATCCATGTAATTATATGATGTGATAATCTGTTTTTCACTTCCACTCTGAGGGACGGTAACAGTAAGAACCCCAACTTCAGGTGAACAACAGCTTTCACTTCTCGACGTGCTCTTACTGTCCGGTTCTGCCCTGTGTTTCCTGTACCAGTCGGGTACCTAACTTCTGGGGCGGACGGATCTACCTCTGGTCGAGGATATGCTGCTGTGGCAGACATTGGGGCGGGCGTTACATTATATAAGATGGTATGAATCATCTGCGATGAAGGAGCGAAGTTTTTGTTTCCGATATTGCAACGCCATCTTAGCATTATATTATCATCATCATCACGGGCTCTATATATTATAACAACATAAATACTATTATATAAGAGGACAAGCTGTTTAGTGATTACTAACCGCGGAAACTACTGAACCAATCTATACGAAATTTTAACTACACAATCACTATAGTTCAAGGAAGGTTTTAGCAGTAATTTTTATTTATTTTTTTTATTTTCTAGCAACTTACTGAATTTAAAACTGTACAAAATATATACATCAAGTAAATGAGCTGATAACGATTACAATAAAATGTCAACACTTGAAAAGAACTTCAGTAGCACTTCAATAAAAATTCTACCCTATAAGATCCCTAGGCCATCTTCTTTTCAGACGCCTCGGAGAATTATCGGGAATGGAGTGGGAGGCAAGTTGAGAAAATATTGGATTTGAGTAGTTATGGAGCATTCTATGATAGGTATCTGGTATAGGCTAACTCAGCAACATATGGAACATTAAAGTCTTTATGGATAAGTTTATTGGTGACGAAGTAAGGAGCATTTAGGATTTTACGAATGATATTGGATTGTAAGGATTGAATACGAGAAAAATTGGATGTCTTAGTGGAGCCCCAAAGCTCAACTTCGTACGTCCAAATAGGTCTAATCACAGTCATGTATATGAGTCTTTTGTAATTAATTGGGAGCTTTGAACGTTTGTCTAGTAAATGTTGAAGTAGACTGAAACGACGGGCAGTTTCTTGTCGTTTTAGTCTTGTATAAAGAAATTTAACCTGTATTTGACATTACTTATCGCTAGAATATGCAACTTTTTGCATTTTTAGAAAAATAAAAAAACCGCAATACATACCTAAACTTAAGTACAAACTCAAGTTTAAATAACTAATTGTGCTGAAAAGGGGAACAATGGGAAGAAAAATATTAAAAAGCTAATATAAAGCTAAAACAAAAAACAAATGTTAAAAACCTTTATTAAAGATAAATAAAACACATTAAACAGGGAACATTAAAAACAAAAATAATTCATGACATTAATTTCTAGAAAACTTAAACAACAATTACAACCAAAATACTTATAGTTTAAAACGGAAAAATATACATAAAAAAAATCAGGCTAACTCAGCAACATATGGAACATTAAAATCTTTATGGATAAGTTTATTGGTGACGAAGTAAGGAGCATTTAGGATTTTAAGAATGATATTGGATTGTAACGATTGGATACGAAATGAATTATATGGTTTAGTAGAGCCCAAAAGCTCAAGTACGTAGGTCCAAATAGGTCTAATTACAGTCATGTAAATAAGTCTTTTGTAATTAGTTGGGAGCTTTGAGCGTTTGGCTAGTAAATGTTGAAGTAGTCTGTAACGACGGGCAGTTTTCTTGTCGTTTAAGTCTTGAACAATAATAAAATTTACATATTTTCAATCCAATTGTTGTTTAAGAAAGCGATAAATATGTGTTGCACAGCGAATTTGGAAATTTTAAACCGATAGGTGGCCAGCGCCATTCAAGAGAGGTTATAAAGTTAAGGTCTTATAAAGTGTTAGAATTTTTTTTTTTTTTTTAAATTCTTTTATTAACATAAATTTACAACTGTGTTACAAAACACATCTAATATAGTCATATAATGACACGAATAAAACTTGTAGAGGAACTACCCATTGGTAGTACTCTAAGGAATATTTACAAAAGAAGATCACGAGGCCATCTTCTTTTCAGACGCCTCGGAGGATTGCCAGGAATGGAATGGGTTGCAAATTGTGCAACAAGTGGATTTGAATGAGCAGTGAGTTTATTATGAAAGGAAAGGTATCTGGTTCGTGGCAAATCAGCAACATATGGGATATTAAGGTCATTGTTGATCAATTCATTTGTGACGAAGTAAGGAGCCTCTAGGATTTTTCGAAGGATTTTGGTTTGGAGTGATTGGATGCGGGAAGAATTCGATGGTTTGGTGGATCCCCATACACGTACCGTAAGTCCAAATAGGTCTGATAATCGTCATATAGATCAGTTTTTTGTAGTGAATCGGGAGGTTGTTAGAAATTGATAATAAATTGAATTATTAATTCGATTAAATTGTTATTGAATCTCAGTGAGCTATCGGAGGATACTAGTGCTATTATGCAACAGAGTTTGCAATGGTAAAACCACTGAGTTCGTCTGTACTAAATTTTTAATTCAAATTCAAGTGATTGGAAAATTTATATACTCAATGTTTAGTATCAAACCCGAGGTTAGCGACCCTGTTAAATACTTTCATGGTTGCAAATTAAAATCCAATAAAATCAAAAATCAATAAAATTATTTCTATTAAATCAAAATGTCGATTTGCTTTTTAATATAGTGAGTAAAAATATTCAGCTTTATGTCAAAAACTAACTACAGAATATTACAAATATTCCAAAACGAGTGTCTAAGAATTTCTGGAAAGTATGAATACTTTACATAAATTAAAATTATGCATAAAGAATTGTGTATACCTTATATTAATGAACTCATTGAGAAAATATGCCAACAATTTTTCAATAAGAGTTGTAGATAGTTAGGGTAGGCAGTCATAGATACTCAGCAGCTCAAAATAAAATTGTTATTTTATTTTATTTAACTGTTAAATAGACTAACTAACTAGACATTTAACTGTTAAAGCCTTGTTGGCTTTAATAATTAAAATGATATAACAATTTTATTTTGATCTGCTGAGTATCTATGACTGCCTACCCTAACTATCTACGTCTCCTATACTTCACAGTTAACTATACCATGAATTTTTCAATAATTGTCAAAACAATAAAAACCCAATTATAAAAAATATTGGTAACTTAATAAAAATATAAATAAAAATTTATTAATGTAGTATAATTATCAATTACATTTATTGTTATTTTAAATATACTTGTTCATATATATTTGCATATTATGTGTGAGTGTATGTATTTAGATGTATGTGTTTGTAAGTATGTATTTTTGTATATAAAAAAAATATAAAGATATTTAAGAATGTATCGTTATAAATTTGTTTATTTTATTACTAGGATGTTATATATTTTTATTCTTTAAAAGTTTTTTTTTTTTTGTGTGTTTTTATTTCATTATCAATTATGATTATATCAGCATATACTTAAGTTGATTAATAGTATTTTATATACGTTTGAGACTGGATTATTTTCTGGTACAGAATTTAAAATTGTGAATTGTAAAAAAAAAAAAAATTATATAAGAAATTAAACTAAAAAAAACGGTTTTCGAGTTATACGTTAATAAAAATCGTTAATTTTCGCATAAAAAAAATGTTTACCTCATTTTTGTCAAACATTCGCTTTTAGTGACTTCCACGAACGTTTCTCCGAAAAATTGTCAGAATTAATATTGTTGAAAATTAAATTAACTTTAATGTCATATATATAAGTTTTTGGCATTTGAAGCAAATGTTTAACAAAAAGTGATGTTTTTTTTTTTTTTTTCTTCTCTGTGTGTTGTCGGGAATATATGTTGTGGCCATGTTGTTTATAGTAGTAGGTTTGTATTTGTTCTTTGACTGTTGCTATGCGTAGGTCAGTATGTAAAGTTATGTTGCTTACGTACCATGGGGCTTTTGTAATTGTCCTGAATGTTTTTGCCTGGAAGATTTGAAGTTTGTTGATATGTGTCTTTTTAGCTGTCCCGTATATCTGAGAAGCGTATGTCCAAATAGGTTTCAGTAAGTAAGTATAAGTGTTAATTTATAATGTATAAGTGTTTTAACATTTTTTTTTAATTTCTAAAATTATCGGGTTTTAATAACGTATATCTCGAAAATCTTTTGAATTTCGACAAATATGTGTATGATCAATTTTATAGGAAATTTAATTAGCTTTAATTTTTATTCGAAGTATATTTTTCAAGATTCTACCGTTTTCGAGATATAATCGAAAAACACAAAATTGGGACCTTTTTTTCCTTCCCCCCACCCATAGCTCACCCCTCAGGGGCGGGTACTTTTAGTATGTTTACCTTCCAACTATTCCTAACAAAGCTGTGAAGTAGAAAATCATCGGATATTTGATGCACTCTACACCCCTCATTTAAGCACTCTATGACTGGACTAACTTTGCAGTTGTAGAGACGATATTTTGATTTGGACAGCGTGTCATTGATTGATTGCATTGCCCGGCCGTGGAGAGTGAAACTGAAATCAGGTCAGCGGTATCTACTAATAACCAAAAAAAAAAAAAAAAAAAAAGAACCGCGATCCGGAATATTTAGAAAGCATATTATATAAATGTTATGCACGCCGTTGAAATAATGTCGATTAGAGAACCTCCATAATTTTTTTTTTGTGGATTACAAAAAACATATGTGGGCTAATTGAGGGGAATAGTATCTAGGTTAATACATGGTACCTGTCCAGGACATTAGGTCATTGTATCCTTAATAACATTACCATTACCTGTAATTCTTAACTTATTGGTTAACTAAAGTCACATATCTGATTTATAATTCACATATGATACATACATTTTATCTATAATAATGCTATTATATATAAGTGACTGGTGTAACTATGAACTGAAAAGACAAACAATGACAGAAAAACAGGAAAACAAATTACACATTAAATTCTTTTAATTTGAGTTTGAGTTATAGAGGCGATGACTTCTAATACGCAGTTCGTTTCATAGAGGTGGTCCTAGAAGTTCTCTCTTTTGAACCCTATTTTCAGTTATACTTATTTTCGACACAATTTTTCACGTCTTGTTTCTTTGTCTGAAATCGTCTCATTGAGGTGAAATTTAAGTGTAATGTACTTCCGACCGCAGATTTTATTCGACTTCAGCTTATCGAAGTACAACACATCGAGAGTTGACTGTATATGTAAATTATTTTTGTTAATAATTTATATTTAGTTACCAAGGAGATTTTAGATAATCATAATCATAAATATGTTTAAAATGTAAGGTTATATAACAGTGATTTTTATTAACTCTTTTTTTTATTTTTCTTGAAAAGTGCTGCGTTGATTTCAAAATATTTTTTATGGGACTACCTCTGAAGTAGGCCCTACCGATCTAAAAAAGAATCATCAAAATTGATTCAGAATTCACGGAGGTTCTCAACTCTTCTTTTTTTTATTTTTATTTTTTTGTTTATGTTACGCGATTACTCCGTCAATTCTGGATCAATTTTGATTATTCTTTTTTAGATCGGTAGGGCATACTTAAGAGGTAGTCCCATAAGAAATATTTTGAAATCAACGCTGCACTTTTTAAGAAAAATCAAAAAAAAATAGTTAATAAGTGATTTTATGAACTGTTTGTTTTTTTTTTTATTTTTCTTAAAAAGTACTGCATTGATTATAAAATATTTTTTATGGGACCACCTCTGAAGTATGCCCTACCGATCTAAAAAAGAATCATCAAAATTAATTTAGAATTGACGGAGTAATCGCGTAACATACACAAAAAAAAAAAAAAAAAAAAAAAAATACAGACGAGTTGAGAACATCCTCCTTTTTTTGAAGTCGGTTGAAAAGGACAAGCCATTTTTCGTTTGTGATCACTAGAGACCGGATTTCTGTGTTATTGCACATTTAGTTCGCTTTGATTTAGCGCTCTCTAAATCAAGTAGATATCTCATTTATAAAATAAGGATTATTATTCTTAAATTTTATTTTGCCCGAAATTGCACAAATTTGACTTTTGAGCTTAGTTGCACGAATTCGGGTTTTACTGCACGAAATTGCACAATTCAACCAAATCCATCTAATTTTATTCACTTAACCATTTTTTTTTTTGAAAATTTTACTTACGATTATTAAGTAACATTTATAACAATTATTTATATTAAATAGGTTATATGAAATTAAATTAAATTTAAGGTTCTACAATTTTGATATTGACGTTTTTTTTCTGAGAAACGATTGGGAAAGGTACCAGAAACAAAAGTTTGACAAAAACTGAGGTGACATTTGGTTGTTTTTTTTTTTCCAGAAAATCACCGATTTTCAATTACGAATATCACGTAAATGATTAGAATTACGACAAATCTATATATTACTTATTTTATAGGAAATTTAATTAGCTTTTATGTTTATTGGAAATATATTTTTCTTGAGGCAACCGTTTTCGAGATATTATCGAAAAAAAACAAGAAAATTGAACTTCTCCTCCCCTCCCCCCACCTGTAGCTCACCCCCCAGGGGCAGGGACTTTTAGTATGTTTACCTTCTAACTACTCCTAACGAAGCTATGAAGTCAAAAATTATCGCATGTTTCATGCACTCTACAATGTGTTTATTGACTGGACTAAAAGTATTTCACACGTTTTATATTTTCTAATTTTCACTTCCCTTAAGAAAATATAGCAGAAATTAACCTCATAACTTTCAACAAGGATTCTGTGTTTTATATATTTATAATTTGTTATTTCCACTTCCCTAACATCAAAAAGTTTATCAGAAGTTAACATTATTTGTGATTTGGTATTATATTAATTCTGATTTAATATAATATTACTAAGGAGATGAAATAGTCAGGGGTGCAGTCAGGATAAATAAACATGGCCAGTTTTTAAATGAAAACTTATATTTTGGCAGGTCAACGTTTCGACCTGCCTTGCAGGTCTTCATCAGGGCTACTATTTTGTATTCAATTTTGATACTATTTTGTATTAAATTACCTAATTAACTACAGATATTTTTTCTTTTTCATTTTTTAAATTATTTTTATTATTTATTTATTTATTTTTTACGTTTGTATCATCTTGGTCACATCCAATTTTTGTTATTTTAGCCGTGATGAAGACCTGCATGGCAGGTCGAAACGTTGGCACGCCAGAATATAAGTTTTTCATTTAAAAATCTGGCTGTGTTTATTCATCCTGACTGCACCCCTGACCATTTCATCTCCTTAGTAAAAAACTCACAGTCAACAATACAATCATCATCATAATATTATATTAGTTTAACATTGATTTGATAAATGAGCTCGAGATGAGATGTAAAAGAGTAATGAACTATTTTATTAGATTTATTTTCGGGATCTCCAAACGTTCTCGCATATCTCACAGGTATTCTGAAATTGGGTGGCTTTACCCCAGTTTTCGACGTCAATACTTCCTGGGTGCTCTCATATTTCAAACCTTGAAAACCAAAAAACCCACCTATATCCATGACCCCCTTACTCTGCGCTCCTCCATTCACCTTTTAAATACTAGAACCCAACCCATCAACCTATACACTCCGGCGCATCGAACTGCATCCTTCGAGAAATCCTTTATTATCCGTGCTTCCTCGTTATGGAATTCATTGCCCATCACAATTCGAAAAAGATCCACTCTTACTTCCTTTGAACATCATTTATTCCTTTACCTCCTTCATTTTCAATCTTCCGAGCTAATGTAAAACATGAATATTTATGTAATATACATTATAATAGTTTACATAAGATGTATCCTTTTACAAGATATCTCAGTAATATTGTAACAAATAATTTAATTATTTATCAATTATTATTATTATCTAGTGTTATTATTTATTATAATTAATTATCATATCCAGAATCATATGCTATTCTTAGGGGACAAGTAGTCCCAGAATAAAGTTATTTTTCTTCTTCTTCTATTTAGTATTGTGTATTTTGATATTTTTTTTATTTCCACATAATTATTTTTCTTATTTCTCATTTTAATATCAGAAGGTAAACAGAAGCGAATAACAGGAACAATCAAAATGACTAGATACGATTTCATGCATTTTTCTGTCAAATTTCATTACATTTTTATTCCAAACACAGCATTTTCGCTACGTATTTCTGATACATTCCCACATTTTCTTATTCATAAGAGGATAGAAGATGGAGCGAAGGGGTCCGGGATTGAAATAAAAGATTTTAATTTTTCGTACATTCGGGGAATCTGGGCTATTCGTTTGACTAGTTCCCTTAACTATTATCGTAACTGGTAATTTATCCTGAATGTTAGAGTAGGCTAAACCAACCGACAATTTTTTTTTTTTTTAATGTAAAAATTTTCATATATTGTATCCTATTTAAATATAAAATTAAGCACTAAATATATATACTAATATATAACAGGATAAGCCATTTTTCGTTTGTGGTCACTGTTCCTGAAAACTACTGAACTAATCTGTACCAAATTTTGACTATATCTTCATATTTAAAGGAAGGTTTATAATAATAATAATAAAATAATAAAATTTACTGATTTTCAATTGAATTGTTATTAAAAAATGGCTAGATATATAGTGAGCAGTGAAGTTTGATAATCGACCGATAGGTGGCGAGCACCATTCGAAAGAGGTTACAAAGGTACGGTGTTATACAGGGTGTCCCGAATTTAAATGGCAAAACTTCAGGAACTTTTAGGGGACCGAAAAACTAAGAAATTATGATCTATGGGCTCTTGAAAATCCCAGAGCTATTAGAGAGAATAGGTTTCAGCATGAATTTGCTATTAACGTTTGGCTTGGAATTTGGAACGGATTACTGGTGGGACCATATTTTTTACCTGGAAGATTGAATGGTATCACATTTACACATTTTTTGGAGAATGACTTTTCTAATTATTTAGATGACATTCCCTTACAGCAGCGGATTCAAATGTGGTTCCAACTCGATGGATGTCCAGCTCATTATAGCAGAGTTGCTCGAGCTTGGCTGGATATAAATTATCCACAACGATGGATTGGACGTGGAGGAGTAGTACCTTAGCCACCCAGATCACCTGATATGACACCCATGGAGTTCTTCGTATGGGGAACCTTGAAGCAGAAAGTTTATTCGGTGTCAATCAACTCAAGAGAGCAATTAAGAGACCGAATCATAGATGCAGTGCACCAAATATCATCAGAACAATGTTTAGCTGCAATTTATCAAGTGAGTGCTAGATGTAATGCTTGCATTGGTGCAAGAGGACAACATTTTGAGCGATATTTACATTAAAAAGAACATAACATAAATATAAATGTGAATAAATAAGTATAAAAATGAAAACTTGTTTTGTTTCTTTTTTTGCGAATTTCTCTAAAAACTAAGGAAAAACGAGCAAATCTCTAAAGGACATTTTGTCTTAGTTTTTCGGTCCCCTATAAGTTTCTGAAGTTTTGCCATTTAAATTTGGGACACCCTGTATAGAAATAGAAATTTATGATAAAAGTTACTTATTTTCAATTCAATTGTTAATAAAAAATCTATAAATATATGGAGCGACATGTGGATCCCAGTTCAGTTTAAAAATCAACCGATATGTGACCATTTTGCAACAGAGTTTGTAATGGTAAAACAATTAAAGCTAACTGTACCAAATTTTAACTACATCATCATAGTTCTAGGAAGGTTTGTAATAATACATTTTACTATAATAATAATTAAAATGTATGGTGTTGAGTGCCTGAAACGAGGTTTGCCAAACTGTCATATACTTTTTATTGTTAGAAATCAAAATCCAACCAGATGCATAGATACAATTATTTCTGCCAAGATGGATGTGTAATTGTACTTTTACGTACTCTTTAAAAACCTAATCAATGATATTTTTACCAGATTAAAATTACTACCTAGGTGAAAATACTATAAAAGAAATATTGCTCACTTACTTCAATACAAGATTTTTATCGATAAACAAATAAAATTCAATTATTAGTTAAAATAATCTAAGTTCTTAATTAAGTATTATTTAATATTCATTTCCTCATCTGAGCTAGATATAAAGCAAGAAACAGCTGTGAAAAAAACAGAAGGAAGACTATTCTACTGAATGGATTTTTAACTTTTTTTTTTTCTTTTTTCAAGTAAGACGGATCGGCCATAATTACACACCAACTAACTAATGGAACATTATGAGATATGTTTAGTATTATATTATGCTAATTAGTATAATAATTATATCTTGTATCTCGAGGGAGAGAGGCTCAAGTCAAGGGCGAACCTAAGAGGATGACTGTCTTGATGGAACGATTAGGGGTTCGCTTGTTGTTATTTAATTACTTAATTAGGTACTTTAATTTACAGCTGTTAATCATCAGCTGGCTGTCGTCACTGCAGCTAAGAGTTACCGCTGTACGTCACATTTAAATATCGATGAAAATATTATAATTTGTTTTCTTTCTTGGAACGTACTTTTTAAAAAGGCAAAGACATCGCAGCTGAGTAGACGAGGCCTTGAAATCTTACCTAGGACCGGGTTAGGTAGTTCCTCTTAATACATACAATACAATATCTACAAACTCGTTAGGACATTCAGTACATATTTACGGAACAGCAAAAAAAAAAATTCCTCGCCCCTATGGGTGATCTAACGGTGAGGGAGGGGAGAAGGTTCCATTTTTGGGTTTTTCGATTTTATCTCGATAACAGCAGACTCTAGCAAAATATGTTTCCATTTAAAATTAAAGCTAATTAAATTTCCTATAAAATTGATTCTATACATATGTGTCGTAATTTCAACGTTTTTTCGAATTATACGTTATTAAAAATCGATAATTTTTGAAATAAAAAATATCTATAACTCACTTTTTGTCAAAATTTTGCTTCAATGTCAGAAAAATATAATAATAGCCTTTATTATGTCCATATCTCCAAAAATAAACCATAATTCAAATAAATACAATAAAAATAAAAATTTAACATTTCTACAAATAAGTCCATATTTACAAACAAAATTCTTCTGTGAGTTTGAACATGGGCCTTCCCTCAGGGAGTATAGGTCTAGACTTTCCCAGGTGACCAGCCTACTGGGAAGCCGGGTTCGCGATTTGGATCCACTTCTCTTTCCATTTATCTCTGTCCCTTGCCATTCTCCACCATAGTGGTCTTGCCTTCTTCTTAAAGAAGTCACTCCATCTTTTCAACTGTCTTCCTCTTCGCCTTTTGTCGTAATAGGGTGTCCAAACAGTCACTTCCAATGACCACCTTTTATCAGTTCTCCTTAAGATGTGCATCGCCCATTCCCATTTTTGTTTCTTCTTCAGTCTTCTTTCTGGTGACACAACCCCTAACCTTCTCCTTGCTACTTATCTTTATCATATTTCTTTCTTTTCCTCTTTGCCAGCTTATCAGTTTCCTTGTTTGGGCTTTCGTTAGGGACCAAGTCTGACTACCAAAGGAAACGGCTGGAAGTATACAGGTATCGAACTTTTTTTTTTTTATCTCTTTTCCAGAAAAAAACATATATGAAATTAAAATAAATTTAAAGCTCTAAAATTTTGACTCTAACATTTTTTTTTTGAGAAACAATCCTACTAGAAGGTTTTTTTTTTTTTTTTAAATCAATCATTTATTGAGGAATTATTACAATCTGCCACAAATATGGGCAATAAGTAATATAGATGACTTCACGATTACATTCACACAATATGTACAATAAGGGAAGATAAAAAAATAAAAATATAAAAATATAAAATGAAAAAAAAAAAAAAAAAAAAATTAAAAAATAGAACAAAAAAGAGCTATGATGATATACATAAACAATATGCAATATAGAATATACATACAAGTGAAATATATGAAAAAAAATATATATATACACATTAGACAAAATAATAATAATAAAATAAAATGAAAATAAATTGAATAAAAGTAAAAATAAAAAATAAAAATAAATTAAATTAAAAGTTAAAACTACATTCATACTTTATTTACAAGACACACTCATCCTAGGGATCTCCTAACCAACCCTGCCCCTCCACTCATGGAAGGACAGGCCCGGCGCAGAGAGGTCCAGCTCTTCTTTCTCAGCTGCGTCACTGGTGTTTAAAAAAAACCCAGTGGAGGCTGAGTGAGAGCGAAATGTACAGTCACTCAGGGCATGAGTGGAGAACCTGACCAGTGCCAGAACTCCAACATATTTACATATTTACAATAGATCTCGGGGCCACTGCCGTTTTAATCTGCGAGGGGGGATCAGGATGTGTTGAACTGGATAGTGATTGAGCCAGAGGGTTTGGATGGAAAGAAGGGTTGCGATGGAATTTTAAAAGTTTAAGAGGTATCAGGTCGAGGACGTTGGCTTTAACAATTAAAAAAAAATAACAATTTTATTTTTATCCGCTGAGTATCTATGACTGCCTACCCTAACTATCTACATCTCCTATATATCACAGTCAACTATACCTTATGAATAATTTTTTTTTCTCATTTATTGATATTTACAACTGTACAACTGTACTGTAAATGTGTTGATATTGAATACGATAGCATGTAAATAACTTGTAAAGAACTACTCAATAGTAGAACTTCAATAAAATCTACACTAAAAGGTCTCTAGGCCGTCTTCTTTTCAGACGCCACGGAGGATTATCGGGAATGGATTGGGAAGCAAGTTGGAAGACTAGTGGATTTGGAGTGGTTATAGAGCTTACTATGAATAGATAGGTCTCTGGTTTGGGCTATGGATAAAATGGTATCTATATGGATTAGGTTATTGATCCACGAAGTAGGGTTGGGCGATAGTCGATAGTTAGCACTATCGATAGTTTTTAGATAGTTGCTTCCTTTTTTTCCAAAGCTATTCAATAAAGAATTTCAACTAATTTAAATAAATTCAATTATCCACTTACTATTCGAAATTTCCAGGGTTATAAATTATAAGATTATATCATAAAGATGAGAGAAAAAAAACTAACTTATTTGAACATACAAAAATCTCGGACAAATCAAATCTTCAGATAAGAAAAAATAACGAAATAGTTAATTTCAAGAGTCAAGTGTGCTCCTTGAGCCACATATTTCCCGAAAGAAAAACTAGCATTTCTGCTTTCCTTTGGATTAATGTTTGGGAGAAACCTTGAGCTCTAGGATTTCCGAATTCAATTTTAAAAGAACTCGACACTGGACAGAGACATATCAGCAAAATTCCGAGTGTTTCAAAACTTGAGGGTAAAGAAGATCTATCGACAATCGATTTTGGGTTGTAAGGATTGGATACGGGATTAATTGGATGGTTTAGTAGAGCACCAAAGCTTAACTTGATACGCCCAAGTAGGTCTAATCACAGTCATGTATATGAGTCTTTTGTAATTAATTGGGAGCTTAGAACGTTTGTCTAGAAATTGTTGAAATAGTCTTTAACGATTGGCAGTTTCTTGTCGTTTTAGTCTTGTATGTGGGTTCCAAGTAAGACTTTTTCGAAGTGGAGCCCTAGGTAGCAGGTCTGTTCAACAGGGATTAGTGGAATATCATGAAAATGTAATTTAAAAAAAAAAAATCTCTAAGTAACGGTGATGTAAAAGTATGTTGTGGATGATGAAAGCCCATTGCTGTGACTAAGGCCTACAGCTGGATTAGATAACCGCCTCGGAAGGTTATGAAGAGCTGTCTTATTAGAGAATTATTAATTTGAAGAGAATAATCCATCAAGGGACGAATGAGGTCGTCAATAGAATTGAATGTAATGAGACATTCCGATAAATCAGCAAGTTGAATGACTGCAGGGAATGAGTGATTGATCCGACCAGATCCAGCCTGTCTGATCTACATTTTATGATTGTTAGGCAGAACGTCGTTTGTCTTGCTTCGTAATCGTTTCTCACGACTGCAGGAAGTAACAATAATGTAGATTTTACATATATATATATATATATATATATATATATATATATATATATATATATATATATATATGTATGTATGTATATGCATACAAGGTGTCCCGAATTTAAATGGCAAAACTTCAGGAACTTATAGGGGACCGAAAAACTAAGACAAAAAGTCCTTTAGAGATTTGCTCGTTTTTGCTTAGTTTTAGAGAAAATCGCAAAAAAAGAAACAAAACAAAAATGTTACAGGTAGCGATTATCACCTTTCACAGTTCGTCATAGGCAGTGAGATATGTAAACACTTAATGTTATCCTTTACATTCTTTTATTTGTTTACATTTTGGCTTCCTTCTAGGATTATAATTCCTAAATCAGTCTTCAGTCAGTTACTCAAATATTTTTGAGTGAATAGCATCAGCCACAGTGCCGCATACATATTGTAATGTTGAATACGTTGATATGATTTTGGTGTAAGGTTTCTGTAACGGTAATGCTTTAGAAGCGGTGAGGGAGTATGCGCGCCGATTTCCAAATAGAAGAGTGCCTAATCGACGAGTCTTTTCGTTAACTTTTAATAGACTACGAGAGAATGGGTTATTCTTAATACGTAATGAAGGCGACCAACTCCATGCAGCAATAAGAGCAGATTATCGGAGAAGAAATTGTGTCTAACGCCACTCCGATAACAATCCTGAGACAAGCATCCGAAGGGCATCTACTGCATTAGCAATGTCGCGGCGATATATATATATATATATATATATATATATATATATATATATATATATATATATACATACATACATATGATTTCATGTTTAAACTAAAACCAGATACATTACTTTTACTCTACCTCGTAGTTTCGGCCCTAAACAAGATCCGATTACACAGATCTGATACACTGTGAAATCTTGGTTTAATCTTATAAGGAGACATTTTGACATTGTAATTCACTGAATGCCGATTTTTGTTTGCGTACTATGGACCTGTAATAGGGAAATAACAAGAGTTATAGACGCCAAAAATCTGTTTACCAAAAACTGATACCAAACCTGATGGGTTGACTTGTTTTCTTCGTAAAATCTAATGTATCCTTCCCACAAGCTGGCGAGTACGAAGGATACAAGGACAATCCTACTAAGGTGTGGGACATGATTATGAGAACAATATAGTCTCGAAACGTCGCCAAAATAGTTGTTTTTTATTTATTGACTGAACTTCATGAACCTTATTAAATATCTAATAGTAACCGTCCAGAAACTATATCCATCTTAACAAATTGAGTCAATACTATAAAATATCTACAGTGGAAGAATGGGATTTTACGAAGAAAAGTCAGTATGCATATTTTGTGAATGGATTCTTTGTCATCGATAATACTTATTGTCCTAAAGGGAGACAGATTGTATAATTAATTCAATAAAACATTGATCTAAAAATAAATGTGAGAAAGTATATCATAGGTTTCATATTTTCTTATTTCCACTTTTCCACTGAGAAAATATAGCAGAAATTAACATCATTACTTTCAACAAGGATTCTGCACTGTATTATATAATCCCTTATAACTGGAGAATGGACAGTGCGAAAATAATTACAGATTAAGAGGTAAATGACATATTATAGCTGTTGGTGTAATGTTATAGATTAATGTATTTTTAAAAAAATTTAGAAGCCTGATGATGGAGCAATTTCTCCGACACATCTAGCTACAAATGTTAAATGAATAGGAGTTATGTGAAATAAATTATTAAGGATTCTGTATTTTATATACTTATAATTTGTTATTTACACTTCCCTCACATCATAAAGTTTATCAGGAATTAACATTACTGGTGGTTTAGCATTAATATATTAATTCTGATTTAATATAATATTAATTCAAAATTGATTTAGTGTATTATATTTTCTTATTTCCACTTCATTATTTTCTTATCTCTCATTTTAATATCAGAAGGTAAACAGAGGTTAATATTACTTTGAACAGGGATTTAGAGTTTCTCCGTAAATAAATGAGAATAACCTTTCCCCTCGAAAAGTAGCGAGTAAAACACCGAAATAAATCGGAAGAAGGTTTGAATCGATAAAAGGTATTCTCGGCGCGCGTAGGGGTTGGTGGCTGTCTTGCCGACCGTTACCTAACCACTTTTTAGCTGTTTTTTTAAATTTTTATATTTTAAAATAAATTCATATAAATTACTACGAATTTTTTTTTTTTTTTTTTTTCATTTATAAATAAAATCATGAAAATTAAAATTACTGAAAACATTAAGAAAAAATAGAGTTATTTAATACTGTTGACTTTCCTGAATCAATTTATAGCGTCGTGTTTTCTTTTTCTTTTTTTTTTTTTTTTTTTTCTTTTGATTTTTTTTTTTTTTGTTTTTTTTTTTTTTTTTTTTTTTTTTTTTTTTTTTTTTTTTTTTTTTTTTCTTTTGAGTAGTTGTTAATTTAAATGGCCTGCATTTTAAAATATTCCGATGAAGTGATTTTTTCAAAATATCTCAAGGGCATCAGTACTGAATAAATTAGCTGTACAGTGAATATCATTGCGTATAATCACATTTTTGTACTTTCCTGGAAAAAAAACACACACAAATAATTTATATAATTATATTTGTTTCAAAATTTATCTTCTTTTTATTTTAATTTTCTTATATAACATTTTTAATTAATGGTGCGCAATGTAAATGGACAGGCGATAACTAAAGTGGCTCTGCTTAGCCTCCACTGGCTATATCAAAGTTTTCATTTTCATTCGATTTCCAATCAAATCCTATGTCACTTAAATTTAACAACTGTAAGATAATAAAATTCAATTATAATCATCTTTACAATTGATACTATTATATAAAAGTACAAGCCATTTTTCGTTTATGACCACTAACCACGAAAACTACGGAACCAATCTCTACCAAATTTTAACCACAACATCTTTATAGTTCCAGGAAGGTTTAGCAATAATAATATAAACTGATTTTCAATTAATTTGTTATTATAAAAGCAATAATACGTTGATAATAGTGAAGTTTGCAAAAGTAATCGATAGGTGGCGAGCGGAATTGTGAATAAGAATTACCATGATAAGGTGTTATATTGAACTGGAAATTGATAATAAAATTGACTTATATTGAATTAAATAATATTATATGTGTATTGTGACATGAGGGTCCCAGTGATGAAAATCGAACAATACCTAAATGACAAAATTTTAACTACATCATCTTCATGGTTCTAGGAAGGTTAGGATTTAAGAAGATTTAGGAAGGAATAATAAGATTTACTGTAATAATAATTCAAATGTACATTCTTGTGTCCAATTAGAGAGAACCTAACTAAACGAAATCAATGAAATTAGTCTACCCAATAAAAATTATGACCAAATCAGAATTTCTATGCTGTGATTTTTGATAATGCGTGTAGAAATATTCATGAACTTTTAATTGCAAGCACTGATAATGCAGTCAATTGAGCTCTATGTTAATTATCATTGGGTTTCAAACCTTACATTGAAAATTTAGTAAAATAAATCCTAAATAATAATAATAAATAAATAAATGTAATAACATATGATCCTCTAATCTGGTGTCGCTTTATTGACAGTTTTCCTATATTTTCCATTTAACAATCATTTATTTCTTTGCTTTTTATTCCAATGAAGAGTTTATTACGTTTTAAAAATGCATATTTCCACTAAGGACTTGTTATAATGTTTTATTGACACAAGTAACTGATTTGTATGCCAAATGAGAACACCATGTTTTTTAGGTTTCAGAAGTATATTTCTCCATGAAATTTAAACAAAAACATTACTTTTAACATACTATTCGAAAGCTGATTAAATTTTCAAGTTTTTGTGAGATTTCCAGTTTTGTGGATGGTTTGTTCGAAAAATGGTGAGCGTTGAAGTAAATTAAGGCATTGTGACTTCCCCAAATAAGGTGAAGATCATGCTGTTCTTTAGATACCAAGTTTGTAAAATTCAAGATAACATGTACTCAGCTATTGTAGGAAATTTAATGCTAAATCCGAAAATGACACCAAAATATTTAAACACAATGGAGATATTTCAGCTTTTATGGAAAAAAAAACGTGGTTTCCTCAAAAAAGTCTTTGATTTATCGTATATCTGCAACGGATTGGAATAGAAAGGTGAATTCTGCGGCGTTTTGCTACATTTCTGATCTAATTTCACCCATTTTTTTTTTTTTTTTTTTTTTTTTTGCACTAAGAGATACTCACTCTGTATACAAACACTATCAGAAAGTCTCAGAAAAACACTTACAAATAACCATAAAACTGACTACACCGTAATATTAAAGAATACCTATTACATTGATAAATTATTCACCAAAACCAAAAATATAGATAAGTTAGAATCACAGACTAATATTGTTTACGAAATACCGTGTGAAGATAGTTATGGCACGTCTTATCTTGGTACATCGGAACAATATCTTAAACGACGAGTGTATCAACATAAATACAGTTGCACGTCTATAAATAAAAACCCGAACAAACCTGACAAAACAGCTCCCACCACACATCACAGGCAAACAAAACATTCCTTTAAATTTGATTCCCCCAAAATTATTCACCATGAGAAAAATAATTTTAAAAGAAGTATTAAAGAAATGATAACCATAGAAAAATTTCAAAATCGCCCAATAAACAAAAAATCAGACGTTCTAAATCTCAACACCTGTTATTCCAATTTAATACATTCAGACCAATAATATACATTTACATTAATATACATCATATAAATCATTCATCCATTTATTAGTATATTACACCGAAATATTTTTGTACATGCATCTTGGGAATACCATCCAGTCCTTTTAATTTAATTTGTCCTAGGGAATCCCACACAACCGTTTAACTGTTTTTCAAATATTTCTCAGGTCAGTTGTGTACTAGAATTGTTAGAATTTAGTTAGTCGATACCATATCTACCAGTAACACTGTAAGTAGTTTCATATTCCTCTTTATTCTGTAATTATATATATTATTCTAACACATGTTGTTATATACTTATATTGTAGCTAACTTTATGTTTTGAAATAACTTGTATAAGTTATGTAATTTTATTGTAACCTGTTTTTTCACTGTAGGGCATGATTATGAGAACGTCATGAAGTTCGTGAGAAGGGCATGAGTCTCGAAACGTCACCAAAATAGTTGTTTTTATTTATTTACTGAACCTCAAGAACCTTACTAAACTAAAGATCTATATATATAAAGATCTTCTAAATAATATTGGTATGACAATAGAGCATGTGTTGTGTTGAACTAATCGTTACCAAAGACCTAATATCATTACCTTCTAATCAGACTGAGTGAAAGCTTGGAGGGAGTGTGCTTGGAGGAAACAAAGGTGACTGCTGGATCACCTGACGTGGCATCGATGTATTCATTATCGATAGTGTATTGTTTCTTTGATAGTTTCTCTTGTCGTCATCATCTCCATATTTGCTAATCCAATAGTTATCTGCGCATGTGTAATACATTCATTTGTCAACTTCCTCATGCTCTATCTCTAAAAGTTTAATTTGTATATCATGACGAAGTTTTAGACGATGAAGGTAAATGGGGATGTTAATTCATTTTTTGCCAGAAAGTTGCCACTAGGAGCCTTATGTAATTCAGATATTGAATAAAATAAAAATAAAATTTTATTTTTTATTAATAACAATTTATTGAAATTTACAACTGTACAAGATATATACATCAAGTAAATGTGCTGTTAACTATAAGAATAACGTGACAAAACATGAAAAGTACTACCCATCAGTAGCACTTTAATAAAAATTCTGTACTAGAAGGTCTCTGGGCCATCTTCTTTTCAGACGCCTCGGAGGATTATCAGGAATGGAGTGGGAAGCAAGTTGAGAAACTAACGGATTTGAGTGATTATGGAGCTTACTATGAAACGATAGGTATCTGGTGTGGGCTAAATCAGCAACATATGGAACATTAAGGTCTTTATGGATAAGTTTATTGGTGACAAAGTAATTAGCATTGAAGATTTTACGAAGGATTTTGGATTGTAAGGATTGGATACGAGATGAATTGGGTGGTTTAGTGGAGCCCCCAAAGCTCAACTCCGTAAGTCCAGATAGGTCTAATCACAGTCATGTATATTAGTCTTTTGTAATTAATTGGGAGCTTTGAACTAATAAATGTTGAAGCAATCTGTAACGACGGTAGTTTATTGTCTTTTTAGTCTTGTATGTGGATTCCAAGTAAGACGTTTGTCCAAGTGGAGTCCTAGGAAGCGGATCTGTTCAACAGGGATTAGTGGAATATCATTAAATGATACTGTAGGACAGGAAGTCGTGGGCTTACGACGAAGGGTAAAGGGGGTGAGATTTTTTGGATTTATTTTTATTCTCCATTTTTGACACCATTCTTGAAGGGTTAGGATATGGGATTGGAGTGTTTGGGAGGCAATGAAGGGATCATTGTTTACTGATAACACACATGTGTCATCAGCGTAAGTGGTGAGGAAAGTGGTAGGATGAGTTGGAATGTAATAATAATCTTAATCTGGGACAATCTTAAAAAGTCCATTAAGAATAACATTATATAACACATAGTAAAATCAGAACTGGCCGAGAGCTTTTAAAAATAAAACAAACATAGATAAAAGTGAATACAAATATGTATGAGGGAAAATACAGATAAAAAACTATAAAGAAAAAATAGAAGGAAAATACATAAACAATAAGTAGTTAATATTACAAACAAAATTGCAGAAAAAATAACATACAACAAAAAAAAAAAAACTAAAAAAAACAACAGAAAATGATAATTAAAAAGAAAAGAAAGAAAATAAAAAATAAAACATTATCGAAATCAAACTATAATTACGCTAATGTCTTATGTCTGACAGACTTTGTGATTAAATTATACATACATACATAGTACATACATAATATAATTAGTCAGGTTGGAGAGAAAGAAGATAGTGAAAGAATAGTGTTATAAATGTTACGAGAAGACTAAAACGACAGGAAACTGCTCGTCGTTTTCGACTTCTTCAACATTTATTAGACAAACGTTCAAGACTTCCGATTTTCTACAAAAGGCTCATTTACTTGACTGTGATTAGACCTATTTGGACGTACGGAGTTGAGCTTTGGGGTTCCACTAAACTATCCAATTCATCTCTTATCCAATCCTTACAATCCAAAATCCTTCGAAAAATCCTTAATGCGCCTCACTTTGTTACAAATAAACTTATCCATTAAGATCTTAGTATCCCATATGTTGCTGATTTAGCCAAACCTTTCCATAGTAAGCTCCATAACCACCCCAATCCACTAGTCTCATAACTAGATTCCTATTCCATTCCTGATAATCCTCCGAGGCGTCTAAAAAGAAGAAGACCTAGAGACCTTTTAGTGTAGAATTTATTGAAGTGCTACTAGTGAGTTGTTCTTCGCATGTCATTTACATTTCATTGTATTCACTTTCAACACATTTACTTGTATATATTTTATACAGTTGTAAATTTCAATAAATTTATTTAAAAAAAAAAAAAAAAAAAATTACGAGGGAAGAATCATTGCGAAAATGGGGGGGGGGGGAGGTGGGAGGTTATTCCAGAGAATAGAGGATCGGTCAAGGAAGGGATGTTGCAATGCTGTGGGATGAAGTATTGTGATCGGAAATATGAGATCTGAATTTCAGGATACTGTAAATAACGGGAGGGTGACGGGTGTTGATAACTTGGAATAGGTAGGTGCCTAGGAAGTATTTTCTGCGGAAGTTGTGGAAGAGTAAATTTGACTCGGGTGTATAATATGAACACAATTGAAAAAAGAACTTCGAGAGTTCGAAGCATTCTAGGAGCACTATTTGACCAAATGTGAAAATATAATGTACCATAAGAACGTTTTGGTTCAAAATAGTTCCATTCAGGACACACCAGTCTGACTCTCGACCATAATGTGACTACGAACGTATTTTACTTATATGAGGTGATAACAGATTATAGGCTGTTCTTACAATGTAAGAACAATTAGGTGTATGAAATTTTATTAAAAATTTTTCCAAGTTTGATCAATCAAAATTAATTTTGGAAGACAACGCTAAATATGATTGTTTTCGATTATTCTATATAAAAAATCTAGGAAATACAGTAATCCTTTTCCCAGCCAACTTTAAAGCCCTGAGGTTATACCGTCCGAGTATAGTCTTTTAAGGGTTATGGTGTTTTGTTCTGAAAGACCAGTAAATCGAAAACCAGGATGTGGGATAAATTCAAAGGATTAATATTTCCACTCAACTCAATTTAAGGATTGTTCGAGCAAAGATTCTTTGTTGTGTTGTTAAATGGATCAGAAAGGTAGAAAATCCGAACACATGGACTTTAGCGAGGTCATTTGGTGTGAGTAGAGATTTCTTAGAAGAACGTCGGGGTAGGTGGGACTGGGTGTGGAACGAGAGCCGTCGGGAAACCCCGAACGAGAACCTTTTAAGAAGAAAACGGAAGATGACCGGAGGACAAGGTGGTTCGGCCGAGGCTTGAATATATCAGCTATATAGAGAGCCGTGGCGGTGGAAGGTGCTGCTCTCTGGTTGAATACAAAAGTAATTACGAAACAAATTTTTCAAATTAAAAAATAAAAAAACAGTTGATAAATAATTGTACTGTAAAAGTCTGATGATGGGACCTTGTTTCCCGAAACATGTCACATATTTTTACTATTAATAAAGAGGAGTAAATGTTTTGTATAATACAATTATTTGTCAACATATGTAACTCCTTCATTGAAGAATATATTATAAAAAAACAATTGTTGATTCATCTTAATTTTAAACTAATGACGATTTTACTGATCCCTGTTGAACGAACCTGCTATTAGGAATCCGTCTGGACGATGAAATCATTTAGTGGACCCCGTCTATTCCGGATTGGAACACGGAATGCACTGTACGGGAGCCTTTCTCGACGTAGAACAAGCTATTGACTTAGCATAACTGGACATAGCTTTGCATACGGAACTAAATATGCCACCATCAAAGAACACACACAAAATATTATACAATGGAATTAAAAGGCTATCCCGATTAACTCATACATAACATGACCACAATGACGCCCAATAATATCCGTAGAAGGTTGGAAAGGAGCCGGACGAGAGATGTTACTTCCCATCATGCATCTCCTGCCAGAACCTTTACTTTTTTATTGCTTTCATATTCACTGGTTATCATAATTATATGTTTAAAATTGTAGAAATAATTCATAAAGACAAAAAAAAAAAAAAAAAAAAAAAAATTGGCAATATTGTATGAATCTAATCATTGTCGCATCTTTTACTTATACCCCTTATAAGTCAGTTAGGTTGTAATCTTCAGCCAATAACAGCTATTCAAAAATAATTATCTTTTATTTAATTATTCGTAGTTAGCTTAACAAATATCAATTAAGGAAATAATGTTTCGAATAAAACGACAATAAATTGAAATGAATAACAAATGACAAAATTTTATTTCAATCGTTTTTGTATTATATCGAATTTTTATTCAGAATGGAAAACATATTTAAAATTAAAAAAAAATTAAAAAACCCACAAAGGGTGTTTGGTTCAGTACTTAGGTAAGGATGTACTGTTACTGGCCCTACTGTTGTGAAAGGAGGAAATTTGGCCCCTGAATCACGCTCAACCGCTAGGTTTTTCCACAATTAAAGGTACTCACTTTGTAGAAGCTGAGTGTGCCCCAGGAAGTCGAGCTACAACCGAAATAACAGAAAATAAATTTTTTCTGCTTTCAGTCGGACTAGAACTCGAGCCCATGAGTATGGAAGTCGAACACCTTTTCTAATTAATTATTTTTCTAAATAAATTTCATAAATTTTATTTCAGTAATTTTATTTTTTATTGAATATCTTACTCAAATAAATAAAAAATTGTAGTTTAAAAAAACTAAAAAAACACGCTTTAATATCAAAACGAACTAAACCTATCTCAGGCAAAATCTAATGATCTACAATTATTAATATATAACATTTTTTGATTGGCTAAGCCATTTTTGTGTTTTAGACTCTTAAACATGACCAAAATTAACTTTTTGAGAATGTTGACGAAATTCGTAGATTTTTTACAATCGATTGTAGCTAAACGCCAAAATCAAATTCAGCTTAAGAGGTATCTTTAGACGTACAATTTAAGAAACTTTAATTTTGTAACTAACACATTTTTCGATTTAATGCAATTTTGTATATATTTTTTTGCAATTATCTGAAAAAAAAATGTTGGGTTATTTCCCCCCCCCCCCCCAAAAAAAAAAAAAAAAAAAACATTTTCTTTTCAGGACCTATCTGGACTATGCTGGATCTTAAAACCTACTACTAACTTCATCTTTTGCAAGGCAGGCCACCTTTTTGCGGATATTTCGCCTGGACTAATTAAAAATATTAAAACGAAGCTGTTGTTTTTTTTTTGTTTTTTTTTTCTTTGCACCCTCTTTGGGGTACGTTGAATCCATCACTTCACTGTGTGTTGTCCTTTCTTAAGTGCCCAGTACTTCTTCATTCTTTCCGATCTTCTTTTTCTTTCTTCATCTGAGATAAAGGGTTCGGTTTTTAGAGTGGATCTATCTTGGAACCTAACATATTCATCTTTAGTTATTAATTTAGAAGTTTGATCAAGTAGTGAATTTTCTGTAATTTTTAATTCTGCTAGGTCCTTTTCAGTTTCTTTAAACCAATTGGGTTTTGTTTTGAGATGGCGTAAGAAGTCAAAGATTTGCTTGGACAATCTATTAGAGTTCATTCTGAGAAGATTACCGTAAAAATTGATTCTTCTTTTTCGCATAGTATCACAACTGTGTAATTATTGTATTTTCATTGGTTCTTGACACTTGTGCAAATTTTCAAGATAATCAGATAGCTGGAAATCGGTGAAAATTACGATGCAAGATTTCGTTACATACCGGTGAAGTTAATAAAAGCGTATTAAAAATGATAAATCTGATTTCAATAATTTTTTTGGAGAACTAATTTATTCCTAATATACTGAAAGACTGTTCTTAATTCAGCATTTTTTTAGTGAAAAAATTTAATGAAATGAAATAAATAAAAAATGATAAATTTTATTTAATATTTTACCCACAAGGGGACGTTTGCAGTTGTAGCTCAGAGATTTTAATGCCGATTTGTGTTTGGGTAGGAGGGACCTATAATAGTGCAAAACTAGAGTTATAGCCGCCAATGGGCATTAGGAGCCGAGAAAAAAAATAAAATATGAAAATTAAAATTACGTTTTTTTTTTTTTTCTCAGCTCTCAGTCAAGATAGAGAAATGATTCTTTCACGTTTAATTGTAGTTATGTATGCTATTTTAAATAAAAATACTTTCGTTATGCTCAAAACACTACCCGGCTTTAGAGTGCTCAAAAACTCCAAACAAATGACAAAATTCCCAGGAAATCCGCTGTAAATTAGTGGAAACTTTTTTTCATGAACAACTGACCTCAAATTTGGATTTAGCGCACCATAAAACCCTTATAAGTGAAATTTTATCAAAATCAAAAAATATTGATTTTTTTACCCCTTTCGAGGAGGTTAAAATGTTGTAGTTGAGATTTCATCAACAATTTCTACCGGCCATAACAACTGCTGTGTTCAACCGATTACAATTGTAATAGCATTAAAAGAATCAGCATACATCCTTCTTTTTATCCATGTATATAACATTAGATTTACTCCATATTTTATTGCAGAAAAACTGATGTGAATGAAAAAATCCAAGGTCAGCTATAACTTGAGATATCTCAATAAGGGAAAATCCTGCGTCCTCCGGACCTTAAAATTTGGTTTTAATCGGTGGCGAAATGTGTGAGATAGCGCAAATTATTTACATTTTTTCAGAAATTGACAGCATCATGCCTTCTAAAATCCTACAAAATTTTAAAGGTAAAAAAAATTTATTTTTTGATTTCGACAAAATTTGGTTTCTCCATTTTTTTTTGAGGAATCTGAAAATAATATCAGTTTTTATTTTAAAAATTTTCTTCACCTATATTATATCAATAAGGCGTTCTAAAATGATATATTTCTATTATTATTTTAATTTTTACACAATAAATTTTAAATAAGACCATTTTTAAAAAAATTAGATAAGGGGAGTTTTTTTTTTTAACCAAAACCTGATATTAATTTTAGATTATTCATCAATCTTAGGGTTTCAATGCAATTTGAAATAAAAATAAGGGATACTGATTTACAGCGGATTTCCTTGGAATTTTGTCATTTTTTTAGAGTTTTTGAGCAACCTAAATCCGGGGGGTGTCTTGAGTATAGCAGAAGTATTTTTATACCAAAAAGCATACATAAGTGCAATTAAACGTGAAAGAATCATTTATGGGTCCCTAATAACCACACCCAAATCGGCATTCGAATCTGTGAGTTACAACTCCAAACGTGCCCTTGTTAAATAAATAAAAAAAAAAAACTACATAAATTCTGCCTTAAAATTAAAATAAAAAAATAATTACTCATTTCATCAACGAATTCCTGCGAAGGAAAAGTAAAGTATCGCTTAGACGGAGAACAGAGGAGGGAA
Organism: Euschistus heros; assembly: GCA_003667255.2. Lineage (NCBI taxonomy): Eukaryota > Metazoa > Arthropoda > Insecta > Hemiptera > Pentatomidae > Euschistus > Euschistus heros. The sequence continues at coordinate 70,387 of RCWM02000890.1, forward strand.
GGGCGTAGCCCCCACCACAGAGTTACCCCCAGATCGGCGTGCCCCTGCACCACAGTACCACAGTCGTGATGTGCCGGGGTTCGCCAACGTGTCCGGGATGACGAACGACCGGCCTCTTCTTGGAGGTGCTGCTGCCTTCCTCAGTGCCGTCTTCAACAATCTCGTCGGGCAAGTGTTCCTCAATGTCTTTTATATCTGTGTGTCTCTCTATATGTATTGTGTTTAGAGTGGATCTCGAAGGAGCTAGCTGAATCTAGAAGAACACAGAAGTGCAAGGATACTAGGCCAATGGTCTGGCTCCTATGGTTGTGTTTATAAATATACAGAAGTGCTTACTCACTCAAATTAAAAAATAAAAAAAAAATGGCTTCCTTGTGCCTGTCAGCTAAAGAAAAAACAAAATGTCCTAGGGGTTGCCCTAGTAACCGTCGATCCTCATATGTTTTCTATATATATATTTTTTTTTTTCGCTTACCTGTGGTTAATTTGTCTGTAGGAGATAAATACTCAAATTAAATAGCTTAATCTTGCAGACCGTCTATATACTTATGTTATTTATTTTTTTTTCCACCTCCTGTATGATTGTATAGTTTATTTCCAAAGGAGAGTTGAATTTTCGTTATAAAAATTTAAAAAATAGTGTCATTGTATATATACTAGATGACTGATTCAATTCTCCATTTTCTTTCAGTTAAATTATAGTAATTTCATTTGTGATTTTCCCCTTTTTGTTTTTCTGTTTTTTCTTATACTTCAGACTAATTAAAAAAAAGGGTTTCTGTCAATATTTTAAAATCGAATATTAATCACAATATCGAATTATTTGAGATATTTATAGACCGTGTTACTACTGCTAACTTAACCATTTTTCCGAGAAACCAACTCTATTGAGCAAGATCGGTCAAATCCAGGTTAATTTTTTTTTTATTTCGTATTAGGAGAAACAAAGTCAAAAGGAGCTCACTCATTAGAACCTATCTCCAAGTTATAGAGTAATCTATTAAGACGATAGTTAACCTCTTATCTGCTCCTGTTCTCCCAGTATCAAATAATCAAACTTCACGTTACGCCCTCGTGGATTTTTTAAAAAACGTATCGCTTCTAAGCTATTTATTTGTATAAGGTCACCGGTAAAACGTGTTTATTATAAAAAAAAAAGAATTGAATTTCTAAAAATTTTAACTGGTGTAATTAAAAAAGAAATTTTCGTATATTTTGTGTCTAAATTATTATTTTTTTGGCAACTTTTAAAAATGACTATATTATATTTAAAATTAAAAAAAAAAAAAAAAAAAAATATATGAGTAAACAGTTTTCCTTCTGGGTAACATTAAAATACAAACATTTAAAATTAACTATGGATAAAAAGTATGTAAATAATATTAAAAAAAAATAAAAAACACATCAAAAAAAAAAAAAAAAAAAAAAATGAGAACATTTTGACAATAAAAACATAACCACTAAATTTAATAAAATGTAAACGTAGGTATGTTTATTGTAACATTATTTATATACTTTTATGTAAATAATGTTTAAAAAAAACACATCAAGTGAAAAAATGATAATAAATAAAAGCTAAGAAATTTAAAAAAAAAAAAAAAAAAAAACATAACCACTACACAAAAATCAATTTAAATCTCTAAAAACTCTTAACGACTAATGTAGCTACAAAGAAAATTTTCGTATATTTTGTGAAAAAAATTATTATTTTTTTGACAAATTTTAAAAATGACTACAAAAAATAAATATTATCACATCTAAAATTAGAGAAAAAAAAAATATGAGTGAACAGTTTTGTTTCTGGGTAACATTAAAATACGAAAAACTAATATTAATGAAAGTGAAAGAATGTAAATCATTAAAAAAAAAAAAAAAAAAAAAAAAAAAAAAGATAAGACATATTCGCAATAAAAACATAACTACATGTAATCGTGGATAAATATCAGTGGATATCACTGAAAATAAAATTTAATATACTTAAAAAAAATCCAATCCGTTGAAAAGAGGAGATTTTGTTTTTGTTCGTTGGGGCTTCATCTAGGGCACAGAGTGGAAAGGTCGAAATTCGTTCCGTGGGTTCGCTACACAATGTTCCTACCCGCCCAATCCCGACTGTTCAAGAGGTATTAGGAGGTTAAGGAAGTTCCCTTCTTCGACCACCGCGGCTTACAGAGGGTTTGCAGTTAGTTAGTAAAGGGTATTAAGATATTAGGAGGGGGAGAATTCTAAGGGTGTCTTAGATATTCGTATCAAGAGCAAGTTGTACCCTTAGCATATATATTTCCTTCTAGGCGGAAAATTCAATTTTTATTTATTTTTTTATTATTTCAACCGTTTATCAACTTGAATCAGGTGACGTTTCTGTGTTACACCGGTCACATCATCTCCTTATAATCGTTGGTATCGAAACTTCCTTATCTAACACTGAATCCAGAGTCTAGCTCTTTAGGGGTCATTCAGAGATTTAGTTTTAATTTTAAATTTTTTTTTGTGTCCCTCATCAATAAAACTTAATGTACAAATTATATATATATATTCGAAAATATTTTAGAAGCTAACTAAAACGCGAACGAATGCCTTTTAAAGGAAATGGACTATGACTGCTTACGTGTTCTTCGGTTTTTTTACGATTTTTTTTTTATCAATGTGAAGTTCTATCAACCTAAGCAATAACTTTTTTTTTTTTTATTACAATGATAAAATTTTTTAAAGCTGATTGAAACTTCGGAACAGTTTTTGTTATATTTTGTGATAAAGTGCACCTTTCGACCTGTGTTCAGAGTGAAATCTCGAGGAATTTGTTTTCTTATCGAAAGGCATATGTATTTGTATATAAGTCATTCCAGAATTATCTTGTTCTAAGTCCATTTTCAGGATATATAGAGTTATATACACCAAAAATTAAAAAAGAAAAATTCTTGTTCTATATCAATTTAAATAACAGTATTATCTCAGCCCATAATCGAATATTCAGTAAATAAATGTTCTATAACCTAAGTTCTGTGTCTACTTTGAAGAATTATCTTGTTCTGTTGATAGCTTGAGCAATTATAGTGTTCTATAGACCGTTCATTTTGTTCTATATCCATAAAATAAACCAGAAACAACTCCAAAGTCAAGGAAGGCAAAACCGAAAGAGATAAAATAAATTATATACTTACACTTTATTTACATTTGCTTATTTTTAAAAATTCTTTATTACTTTTTTTGTAATAATAAAATTTATATAAAATAAAAGAGCTTTTATTAGAATACACTGTCCCAATTATTAAAAAGAAATTAGTGAAAAGGGATAAAGAACAATTTATTGATCTAAAAATGTTGTATATCACGAATTTCTTTAAAGATTATGCAAAAATAGCCATTCTTGTTCTATATCCAAATCAATAAAATCGTTTTAGTTTTAAATCAATGCAATCAGGATGTAAGTTTGATACAGTAAAATATTATCTTATATACTGGAAATATTTAACTGCAAATGCATTTACATATTATCCCAAAATATAAAAGTACTTTAAGAAACAAACTTCAAATCTCATTTCCCAAAACAAGGGTTTTGGGATATAGCACAACATAATTCAGGGATGATATGTTATTAAAACTAAATTTATTTAAAATATTAAAATAATTCATTTATATTGCTATTTATCTTGGGACATCTTAGGCAGAAGACTTCGATAGAATAGGCTTTAACTTTATCTGTGAAATACCACACATTCACTTAACATACCTGTTTGGCTTGCATTATGATTCAAATACATCATAATTAATTAATATAATAAAATAATTATGCTATGGTTTTTTTTAATTTAAAAAAAATTGTTTTAAATTATTGAAATGTATATTTTATGATAAATTTTCTTGATTTATTTTTACTTCGGCGATTTAAAATACGGACGGTTTTCGTGTAAAATTGTTTTATGGTAAAAGTGTGCTGGTTGGGCTGACATTTTGAAATTACGTAAGTTAAAAATGTTTGAAAAATACTTGAATTAAAACTTTTGAAACAAAGCTGATTAAAATTGAGGAACAGTTTTGGTTACATTTTGTGGTACAGTGCACCTTTCGACGTGTCAGTAAAATCTCGAGGAATTTGTTTTTTCCTATCGAATGTCTCACATATTTCAGATCAATTAAATAAATTTAAAAAAAATAATATAATATTTAATCGAAAATAAATTTATTTAAAATATTAAAATAATTCATTTTTATCGCTATTTATAATTATTTGGACATTTTGGGCAGAAGATTTCTTTAGAATAGTATAGATATTTTTTATCTTCTTCCATAAAATACCACGCATTCATTTCCACCTGTCTGACCTGTCTGATTAGCATTAGGATTTTATTACATCTTAATTAATTAATATTGTATAATATATACTGTCGTTTTTGTAAATAAAAAAAAAATGTTTTAAATTATTGAAAATTTTGATTATGTTTTATGATAAATTTACTTGATTTATTTTTACTTAAATATTTTTCGGTGATTTAGAATACGGACGGTTTTCGGGTAACATTGCTTTATGGTAAAAGTGTGCTAGTTGGACTGACAATTTTTAACTACGTTAGGTTAAACATTTTTGAAAAATACTTGAATTAAATCAGTGAAACAAATATACATTACATTAAGTGAATTCTTTGGGATAAATACTAAAATAAGTGTTATTACTAAATAACACTAAACAAATTTATTGTCTAACTGAAAACGTGTTATTTATTTGACGAATTCATTCGTGGTGATTGCAATATTTCTGTAAAATTATAAATAATAGTTGAATACGTGAGAAAATCTACTTGACCGCTGTAGGTTGGTTTTAACTACTTTTTTTTTTAAATTTTAATATTCAGTTTAAAGGTTTTTAGACAATATAAAGTTGCATTGGAATTTCTAAACATATCATAAAAATGGGGACTGAGTAGGTTTCGCTGTGAGATGCCTATATATTGGGTAAGAACAACGTGAATCAATTATCAAAAATAATCTAAGAGATTACGTACCAAGCTACAGTGACATCTTCTCATTCTTAATATTTTTTTTATTTATATATATATATATATATATATATATATATATATATATATATATATATATATATATATATATTTTGTTTGCAGTACTCTATAAATTTCATTTAAAAATATTTCAATGTTCCGTAAATCACTCAGAGCTAAATATAACTATAAATAAGTAATTACACAACATTCCGAGTCAAGAAAAAAAAACCAAAAAAAACTTTCGACTAGATTTTTATATTTGCATAACCTGTCTGCGAAAACTGCCATTTTTTTCTTTTTATCCTTGATTCAAATCTCTGACATTTTCTGATAACATACATTCAGAAATGTTTACTCATAAAATATTTTTCTAGTATTTATAATTTTAATAAACAAATATTTATAAGACAATTCACGTACGTAGCTACAAGTACGTACTGTGTTCAGTTTTTTTAATTTTTTTAAAACTATTTATTGAAATTTACGACTGTACAAATATACAAATCAAGTAAATGTGTTCATAACAATTACAATAACATGTGAAAACTTGAAAAGAACTACTCATCAGTAGAACTTCTACAGTAGGGGAGGTCTTTTCAGACGCCTTGGAGGATTATCGGAAATGGAGTCGGAAGAAAGTTGAGTAACTAGTGGATTTGAGTGGATATTTAGTTTACTACGAAAGGATTAGTATCTGGTTTAGGCTAAATCAGCAACATTAAGATCTTTATAGATAAATTTAATGGTGACAAAATAAGAAGCATTGAGGATTTTTCTAAGGATTTTTGATTGTAAGGATTGGATACGAGATGAATTGGAAAAGTTAAAGTTAAAATGGTGAATTAACATATTTAAAATTAAAGGAAAATATTTTTGAAAGCTGTAGCAAGAATTTTCGTATTTGAGTTTGTTTTTGTTTTTTTTGTTTCAATTTTTTTTTAATATTGTTTAATATACATATTGTGAGTTTAATGTACAATTATTATTTTCTATATTTTGAATTCCAATATACATAACTGCTGAATTACTGAGAACTATTTGCATTGAGCAGGAAACGGCTGTAGTGTGATCTGAGAGCGCCTTAAAGTTATTGTGTTCCTTCCCGCACAACAGGTCGCGTTACATAATCTACTATTTTTTTACAGTTCGCAATTTATTTTATATTATTTTTTTATATTAACAACTTACGGGACCTTTAGTGATTTAAAGTAGTAAATATCTTCTAGGTTTTATTCAATAATTAGAAAATTATTAAACGATTTATATTAAAAAAAATAAATAAATAAATAAATAAATAAAAAAAAAACATAAAAAAAAAAAAAAAAGTGAAGATCCAAAGTTTCTTTTGTTTTGTCCTCCATTGATGTTATATTATATTTTAAATATTTTATTCTAAATAAGCACATATTTTCAAAGGCATTATTATTATTATATTTTTCTTATTTTATCCTATTCAAGCCCAAATAGGTTTAATGATGGTTTTTTTATATGTGAGGAGTTTGTTTGGAATGGAAAAATGAGATGTCCTATTTAGTATATACAATCAAAACGACCAAATAAGGGAACCATAGTCCAATTTTTTCATTCCTAACACAAATCTGAAAACAGTTCTATTGTTTGTCTGTTTATTTAAAAAAAACTAGTTGAAACATTGATTTGATCCCTTCCCTTACATTATTACTAGCTATTAAATAAACTGAATAAAATTGGCAAACAAATAATTAAATCATAACTGTCTGAATTATACCTCGATTAGAGAAAATGAATTTTTTTTTAATGTAAAGATTTTTTTTTTTAATATTCATTTATTGAAATTTACAACTGTACAAAATCTATACATCAAGTAAATGTATTGACAACGATTACAATAGCATGTTAAAACTTGAAAAGAACTACTCATCAGTAGCACTTAGTTAAAAATTCTACCCTAGAAGATCTCTAGGCATCCTTCAGACGCCTCAGATGATTATTAGGAATGGAGAAGGAAAGTTGAGAAACTAACGGATTTGAGTGGTTATGAAGCTTACAATGGAAGAATAGGTATCTGGTTTGGGTTAAATCAGCAACACATGGAACATTAAGATCTTTATGGATAAGTTTATTGGTGACAAAGTAAGGAGTATTGAGGATTTTTCGAAGGATTTTGTATTGTAAGGATTGGATACGAGATGAATTGTAAGGTTTAGTGGAGCCCCAAAGCTCAACTCCGTACGTCCAAATAGGTCTAATCACAGTCATGTAAATAAGTCTTTTGTAATTGATTGGGAGCTTTGAACGTTTTTCTAGTAAATGTTGAAGTAAACTGTAACGACTAGCAGTTTCTTCTCGTTTTAGTCTTGTATGTGGATTAATGTAAAGATTAATTTTTCATTTTGTTGGAGTTATTTTTGCTATAAGCGTCATGCTTATTCAACATTTGGCTATTGTTTCCTTATCGTTGGTGTTTTCTAGGAATAATTATTTTTAGTAGATTACAATGCCGTTCTTTAGAAACAAAAAACGATGAGCATGATGAATCAAAGCGGACACGTTCTCAGAAAAGACGATTATTTAAAACTGTCAAAATGGCCTCATCCTCACTCGCTGTTGACAGAACTTAATTAGAAATATAAAGACTACAAGCAGTGTCGTGTAAACTATTCGCAGTCAGCCTGGGATTCCCGCAAACGTGCGTTATTCATTACTGCATTTCTTACAATACTGTAACATACTGTTGTAAATTTTAAATAAATTTAAAATCAGACAATTTGAAATATTTATTTGTACATGTAAATAAAAATGTCGAACGGTTCTAAACGATTAAAAGTAAAGTTTTTATTTTAGACAAACTTCTGAATTAAATTGAATATCTCAATCCTTCCAATCCAAATTCCTCCGAACTATTGTAAATGCTCCTTACTATGTTTCCAACAAAACTCTACATAACGATCTCAATATGCCATACGTCCTCGACCTCATACCGCTTAAATTTTCGAAATTCCATAGTAATCTTTCGTTTCATCCTAACCCTCTGGCTCAATCGCTATCCGGTTCCACACATCCTGATAACCCCCCTCGCAAACTAAAACGGCTGTGGCCCCGAGATCTTTTGTAAAATTTATTTATGTTGGAGTTCTGGCAATGGCCAGCTTCTCTAATTATGCCCTGAGTGAATGTATACAGGGTGAGTATCTCTTAGCGTAAAAAAAAAAATTGGGTGAAACTAGATCAAAAGTGTAGCCAAATGCCGCAGACCTCACCTTTCTATTCCAATCCGTTGCAGATATATGGTAAATAAACGATTTTTTGGAGGAAAGCATGTTTTTTACGATAAAAGCTGTAATATCTCCATTTTGTTTAAATATTTTTCAAATATTGATCACATTTTCGGATTTAGCAATAAATTTCCTATAAGATCGGAGTAATTTAACCTTGAATTTTACAAACTTGGGACCTAAAAAATATCTTTATCTTCACCTAATTTAGGGAAGTTACAATTTCTTATAATACTTCAGCGCTCACTGCTTTTCATAAAAACAATCCACAAAACTGCAAAGCTCTCAAAAACTTACAAATTTAATAAGCTTTCAAATGATATGTTAAAAGTAATGATTTTGTTTTAATTTCATGGAGAAATTTACTTTTGAAACCGAAAAAAACATGGTGTTCTCATTTAGCATACAAATCAGGTACTTTGGTAAATAAGACATTATGATAATCGCTTGATGAAAATCTGTATTTTAAATAAAAGAAACACTTCATTAGAATAAAAAGCAAAGAAAAAATTTGTTAATTTGAAAATAAAAGAATCACTGTCAATAAAGCGCCGCCAGAGTCCGTTATTTTATTAAATTTTCAAAATGTCCTCCATTATTTCGAATGCAGCTTCTTGCTCTCTTTCTCACAGCCCCTACGGTCACTGCTAAAGTCAGACGCTGTTGCAATTTGGCTCCGGCCTCCAGAATTCTCGTCTTTAGGACCTCAATGCTGGTCACTTCTCTGGCATATACCTCGCTTTTTATGTAGCCCCACACATAAAAGTCCATTGGAGCTAAGTCAGGTGACCTAGCTGGCCAATGTATCACACCATTTCTACCTATCCAGGTCGAATATCGTTGGTTCAGCCATTCCCGTACTGCTGCCGAATGATGTGGAGGAGCACCATCGTGTTGGAATATTATGTTTTGCTGAACATCAAGTGGAATGTCGTGAATAAGTTGTGGTAGAATATTTTGTAAAAAATCCAAATAACTTTCTCCATTCAATCTGCTGGGCAAAAAATGTGGCCCAATGAGTCGGTCCCCTATTATCCCAGCCCACACATTCACTGTAAAACGATGCTGGAAAGATGCTTCTTGAACCATATGTGGGTTTTCAGCTGCCCAGTAGTGCCGGTTGTGGACGTTAAAAATTCCTTCCCTTGTAAAAAGAGACTCATCTGTCCATAAAATTTTCCTCAGAAACTGGTGTTCTTGAATGTCTCTATTTAAAAGCCAGCGGCAAAATTGTATTCTATGTACATGATCATTAGGTTCTAGCCCTTGTACTTGTGTGAAATGATATGGGTGAAAATGTTCTCGGTGCAAAATGTTGATAACTGACCTTTGGGAGATACCAATTTCACGGGCCAAGTCTCTTGATGAAACACTGGGATTTTCATTTACTATATCAATAATTTCCTCTTCGAGTTCAACATCATGAGGAACTTGTCCCAATTCTTGACGTAACTTATGAACGGAACCTGTTTCAGATAAACGTTGATGAGTTCGTGAAAACACTATCGTAGAGGGGAGGCGCCTATCTGGAAACCTAAGTTGGTACTCCCGCCGCGCTGCACTCGCGTTTCCATTACAAAAACCATACAAAAAATGTATGTCAGCGTACTCACCATTTGTGAACGTTGCCATCTTCGCAGGTGTATTGCCAAACAGAAAAAAATAATCCCAATAAATAAAATGGGCCCTCAAGCTAAGGATAAGCAATATTAGCAAGGGTCTTTCTAATGATAGTGACACTTTTATCTCTGTAGCTTCTTAATTTCCAAATCAAACTTTCAATCATTATATCAAAATAAAAATAAAATAATAAACAATAATCCCCTCCCATTTCAAAATAAACAGGAAAATAACTATGAAATAGCGATAATGTGCTTAGTACTGAGAGAGGTCAAAGTCGCTGTTGTTATTATGAATACCTGAACTGGCCTAAAATTTATGTCAATAAATATTATATTTTTTCTTTGCTTTTTATTCTAATGAAGTGTTTCTTTTATTTAAAATACAGATTTTCATCAAGCGATTATCATAATGTCTTATTTACCAAAGTACCTGATTTGTATGCTAAATGAGAACACCATGTTTTTTCGGTTTCAAAAGTAAATTTCTCCATGAAATTAAAACAAAATCATTACGTTTAACATATCATTTGAAAGCTTATTAAATTTGTAAGTTTTTGAGAGCTTTGCAGTTTTGTGGATTGTTTTTATGAAAAGCAGTGAGCGCTGAAGTATTATAAGAAATTGTAACTTCCCTAAATTAGGTGAAGATAAAGATATTTTTTAGGTCCCAAGTTTGTAAAATTCAAGGTTAAATTACTCCGATCTTATAGGAAATTTATTGCTAAATCCGAAAATGTGATCAATATTTGAAAAATATTTAAACAAAATGGAGATATTACAGCTTTTATCGTAAAAAACATGCTTTCCTCCAAAAAATCGTTTATTTACCATATATCTGCAACGGATTGGAATAGAAAGGTGAGGTCTGCGGCATTTGGCTACACTTTTGATCTAGTTTCACCCAATTTTTTTTTTTTACGCTAAGAGATACTCACCCTGTATAGCGCTCTCACTCAGCATCCACTGGTTTTTTTTTACTTCAGTGACGCAGCTGAGAGAGAAGAGCTGGGAATTCTCTGTGCCTGGCTTGTCCTTCCATAAGTGGAGGGACGGGTCTGGTCGGGGGATCTCTAGGATAAATGTAAAGCCGGCTCCACACATTGGTGTTATTTCATAACACACAACACGAAACGACGAGGAAAAAGTTCTCTGTTATGGCATAACACATAACACGAAACAATGACGAAACAGTTCTCTGTTGTCATGACAATATATCAATACCTACTAACATAAGCTAAGTTCGTCAAAATACATGTGTCTACAATTTTTTAATATGTTGTTAGGACCCATGAGGATAATTAAATTCCATATTTTCAAACCTCAAAATCAGGTGGGTTGTTCGTAGTACTCAATAAACCGCGGAATTGTAGCACTATTTTCGTTTTTCATTTATATCTCTGAAATATGAAAATTTGCTTGACATAGCATTTACTATATTAAAGAGTACTGAATATGTGAAAATTTAATTCTAACCGCAGCTATGTAGATTAATTGGTTGCAGAAATACAGTTCTCCTCCAAAAAATAGTGATTTTTCACAATATTTAAAATTTTTTTCCGTTGAGTCAAGCTCTCGGCCACATTCTAACAAAAGTACTGGTTTCAAAAAAAATTTTTCAAGAAAGAATTTAAAGGAAATTTAATTAGCTTTTATTTGATATCTAAACTGTACCTATGGACAAACTTTTTTTAGAAACTGGAAAAAATTACAAAATCGGATTAGAGGAAAAAATTGCATTGCTGTTTTTAAAAGCGAGTAAGATAATTGGCAGAAATCTACCTGTTTCTTTTTCAATTTAAAAACGTGCAGAGGTATCTATTGCTGTATTTAAAAACATGTATTTTAGGCTGGTATCCTTCGATGTATAAGTCAACTGGCCTATGATCTATTGTTTTTACCTGTTTAGGAGAAATTGAGTTTTATCCTTCGGTCTGCCCACATTTGTGGCAAATTGTAATAATTACTCAATTAAAAAAAAAAAAAAAATTGAATATCTGATGTATTAGTCTCACTGCTGAGTCTTTGTTGAATTTATGGTAATTTTCTTTTAGATGTATTTCGAAGTTGGAATAGCGTGTCTTAATTATATTCTTATAATGTGCTCATATATGTTTCATGAATATCTGATTAATTCAAGGTTTTACTTTTAATGTAGAATCCAGCTTCACAGTTTATTGCGAATTTTCTGATTTTTTAGAATTTTCTTTTTTTGTTTTTAAGGGAATCAAGATAAGTAATGTTTTACGTATTTCAAAAGCGGGATATTCTTAATTCCTTTCTGACTTAAAATAATCCATATAGTGTAGTATGAATTAAAACATAATTTTTCGCAGTGGAGTTGCCTTACCCTTACTAACCCTTTAACAGGCAATGCACCCTGGAGGATACACATATTTGATGCCTTTTTCTCAGTTAATGACGTAATGACCGATGCATTATCCTACTCATAATCTTCTAATATCCTTTATTTAACCTTGATTTTCATGATACGTGTTTGGGGGTTAGCGTGGCAATAGTCATTCAAACGAAAAAAAAAGAAGAAATGGATTCAAAAATTCCCGGCCTGCCCGTTAAAGGGTTAATAATTTTTTGGGGGTATTTCGTTTTCAGAATTTATCAATATACAGTTTTGAATTTATTTATTTTAATTATGTTCAATTAGCTATATGAACAAAACACGTTGAATCACTCAATTAAAGGCGAGGAGTTTATCTGTTAACAGTTTTCTTGCATCATTACGTATGACTACATCTGTGTGTATATATTCTTTCATTATATTTTATCGGAATTTCTAAATTAAAAAAAAAAAAAAAGGTTCTTTTAATATTCTAATATTATATTAATTGATGGGTATTTGTAATAATACTTTAAATACAATAGAAGTAAAAATTAATCAATCGATTTCTAATTGCTATAGGCTTCATTAAAGTCTCTGATTTGGAGATTTTAACGCCTTAATCATATTCGATATAATTTTATAAACTGAATAGAATCTCCCGCTGGGGATTCGCCCGCTCTCATAAGTAAAGAACATATATAATTTTAACTAATAATTGTTGTTTTATTTATATAACGATAACAATCTTGTATTGTAGCATGTAATCGTTATAAGCATGTAATCATTATTTTTTAAATTATATTTTCACGCATAGCAGTAACTTTTAACTTGGTTAAAATTGTACTGATTTGGTATTTAAGATTACGTAAAAGCATGATTACACAACAAATTTTTAATTTTAATTTCTCTGTTGGTAATCCAGGTGGACAGAGACTATTAAGAAACTCTTGCAGATTACGGACTGCAATATGAATTTTTTTTATACAAAATATCAAAAAGCAAAGGGTCGACATTTTGGTTTAATAATAATTTTTATTCGACAGTAATAATTTTATTGATTTCATCCGGTTGGGTTTTAATTTCTAACCTGCGACTCAGGTATTGTGCTGTTATATTTTTATTATTGATAAACCTTCCTAGAAGTTAGAAAATTGTGTAGTTAAAATTTGGTACAGATTGGTTCAGTAATTTCCATAGCGGAATGATGCGAACCATAGATCAGTCGATTTTCAAACCACTGGGATATGCATGTCGCACCACATATCTAAATATTTTTTATTAGTTTGATTAAATATAAGTATGTCATTAATTTCATACTCTAGATAACACAGTAGCTTTATTACCTCTCATGCAGAATGGTGCTCGCCACCTATCGGTCAATTTTCAAACCACTATTAAATAACTAAATAGTTCCGTTTTCGGTAGGGACAATATTTAAAATAATAATTACCATTCAGGTTTCTGATAAACCGCAAATTGTTTATTTTTTTAGAAAATCCGATCGGCGAAAAAGGCATAAAACACGTATAACTCACATAACGGTAAACTGATTGATTTGCAGATTTTTAAATCGATAGAGAACATCAAAAATCATAGAAAATAATATCCCTCGAATCAAAACACGATCAAACGAAAATTAGATTTTTTTAGACACACTATTGGTTAACAGAGCAAAGTCCTGAAATGATGGATAAAAAACTAACTTTAGATTCGAATTCTACACCTTTGAAAACATACCTATATGAAATTTGAAGTCGATGCAATAATGTTTAGAGGCTCAAATTGCGATGTCCAGAAAAAACATAGTTTCGTCCCACTGTGCGGCGCTGACGTGGTCTTGCAGGCGATCCCGATACGACGGGGTATTTTTGGAATCCTCCACGGTTGGCACCCGAAGATCTCTGTGGAAATCATCGTTCCTAATGTACCAAGGTGCATTTACGATGCCCCTTAACACTTTATTTTGAAACTTCTGAATTATTTTTCTATTGGAGTCCCTCGTGCATCCCCACAGCTGGATTCCATATGTCCAGATTGGCTTCAGGACTTGGTTGTATATTAATATTTTATTGTTTACAGACAGTTTGCATTGCCTGCCTAGGAGCCAATATAACTTTTGATAACTCAAATTGAGTTGTATTAGTAGTTTTTTTTAACGTGTTCTTTCCATCGGAGTTTTGCGTCCAGTGTCATCCCGAGATATTTAGCCTGATTTTAATACGGGATCACTTTATTACTTATAGTTATGCTTTTTAAATAACATATTAATTGAAAATCATGTGATGATGTGGTTCAAATTTTATATAGAACTGCTCAGTTCTATGTAAAATAAACATTTAGATTTAATGTTTGTTTTCCTCCTCTAATATACTAAAGATATTTTTATTTATAATCTAAAAATATATTAGAGGCCTACGAAATGAAGAAAGGCTGTAAGAAACACAGCCTACTGTCAAACATCTCATTTTCTGTTGGCTGGTTGGGCTGAGCGGACATTCTTCTGTCACAACTTCCGCTCTGCCTGCCTAGTCCAGCCAACCACTTCTTGTTTTACAGGTTCTATTTTTTCGTCTACTTTCTCTCATCAATAGAACAAAAAAGATGACGAAATTTACATCGGTATATTAGTCTGGAATTCCCTCTAGACATCACCTTTAAGAAAGAATATTTATTCTCTAGGCAGGAAACTCTTTTTGTATAATGAAAATATTTTTTTCATTTTAATGGTACGATGTTGTAAATTGAAGTAAATGTTAATAATGGCAGTTCAATGCACTGTAAAGTAACAACCCATTAGTAGAACATGAAATATGTAAGTTAATTTATAATAAGTTGTAATTACAAATAAGAATCCAACTTCATATATAAAATATATACATATATATGTATATAATATATATATATATATATATATATATATATATATATATATATATATATATATATATATATATTTTTTAATATCCATTCATTGAAATCTACAACCACACGAAATATATACATCAAGTAAATGTGTTCATAACGATTACAATAACATGTCAAAACAAAAATAACTACTCATTAGTAGCACATCAATAAAAATTCTACACTAGAAGGTCTCTGGGCCATCTTCTTTTCAAACGCATCGGAGGATTATCAGGATTGGAGTGGGAAGCAAGTTGAAAAACTAGTGGATTTGAGTGGTTATGGAGCTTACTATGAAAGAATAGGTATCTGGTTTGGGCTAAATCAGCAACATATAGAGCATTAAGATCTTTATGGATAAGTTTATTTGTAACAAAGTAACGGGCATTGAGGATTTTTCAAAGGATTTTGAATTCTAAGGATTGGATACGAGATGAGATGGATGGTTTAGTGGAGGCTTAAATCTCAACTGCTTGTGTCCAAATAAGTCTAATCACAGTCGTGTAAATAAGTCTTTTGTAATGAATTGGGAACTTTGAACGTTTGTCCAGTAAATGTTGAAAATAAAAAGAATAAATATTTAATTCATTCCACTATTTCTTTTAAAATTATTTTAAGTTCTGTCTCAGATATGATTTTGCAGTATAAGTTATTAATAGAAGCGACCATAAAACCTGTCAAAATACAAGATATGTGCTAATCTGTGTAAACATAAATAAATCTTGTAAACATAATCAGTAAACTTCCGCAGTCCTCGAGATGATGATGATGTTTCTGTTTGCACCAGCGGTTATGGGTATTGTCTTGTATACTATTTATCACTTCTTGCGGTAGTCCAAGAAATGGTAATGAAGAAGAAATAAACCTGCGCCTGTTTGGTATTGATTTTATCTCCCGAGTAGTGATTGCGATCAAAAATAGTTTGATTGCTTTGCCTGTTTATGTTGTTTACTTAGCGTCTATTTTTAATTTAGTTCTGAGAAATTCCTGAGAAGGTTTATATTTTGGATAAACAAAGTGACATTATATATATTTATACTAATATATAAAAGGACAAACCATTTTTCGTTTGTGATCACTAACCGCAAAAACTGCTGATCCAATCTACCAAATTTTAACTTCATCATCTTCATATTTCCAGGAACGTTTAGCAATAATAAAATATAATCATTTTCAATTAATTTTTTTTATAAAAAAAAGAAGCAATTAAATGTTGGTAACAGTGAAGTTTGAAAATTTACCGATAGGCGGCGTGCGCCATTCTACATGAGAGGTTGCAAAGGTACAGTGATATATATCTTGAAGTTGAAAATAAAATTTGTTTATATTCAATTAAATTATTTGAAAAAAATATTGAAATATGTGGTGTAAAGTGTGGATCCCAGTGATCGTTTGAAAATGTTATCGATGTTTGAACTACTGATACCATTTGTACGAAATCTTAACTTCATCATCTCAGTGACGAAAAGTTCATCATATAGATAAGTTACGATATTAAAAATTTAAATTTACAATGTTTTATTTTCCATTTATTGATATTTACTACTGTACAAAATAATATACAATAAGTAAATGTGTTGACAGTGAATACAATGGCATGTAGATAACTTGTGAAGAAACTACTCACTAGCAGCACTTCAATAAAATCTACACTAAAAGGTCTCTAGGCCGTCTTCTTTTCAGACGCCTCGGAGGATTATCGGGAATGGAGTGGGAAGCAAGTTGAGAAACTTACGGATTTCAGTGGTTATGTAGCTTACTATGAAAGGATAGGTATCTGGTTTGGGCTAAATCATCAACATATGGAACATTATGGATAGGTTTATTGGTGACAAAGTAAGGAGCATTAAGGATTTTTCGAAGAATTTTAGATTGTAAGGATTGGAAACGATAAGAATTGGATGGTTTAGTATTTTTACCTTAGGACTATTCCTAACGAAGCTGTGAAGTCAAAAATTATCGCATATTTCATACACTCTACAATGTGTTTATTGACTGGACTACATGTTTTTTTACTGTCATGTAAATTAGTCTTTTGAAATTGATACAAAGCTTTAAATGTTTGCGTAGTAAATGTAAAATTTGTTTATGACAACAAACAGTTAGTAAGTTTTGCTGATAATTCACTACACATGCTAAGGCAGTAAGTATTTTTAAAATGAAATAGAGTTAGTGTTTCGGTAAAAGTTGCTTGACGGGTGGTGTCGCAATATACGTTTAGTTTTCCTCTGAGTCACTCGTTCAGAGATATTAAATCTAAATAAAAAATAATACTTGTGTTGAAATATAAAAATTATAAAATTAATTGTTTAATGGGTGCTAATTCCCATATAAATTCTATTAAATTAGACTCTATTAAACAGTTTTCAACTTTATGTTTATTTCACAACTTACTAGATACCAAAATTGATTATTTTCTATACAGAATAAACTTTCTCGAATGTTTTCTTTATCATTGGAGTTCTATCTAAGAAATAGGATCAACTGAAGATGTAGCTGCAGGATCAGCAACAATTGTGTTGACCTGTTTATTATTTTATATTTAGTTTGAGTCCTTTCAGCGACCGAATCGTATCTAAATTGATCATAATAAATATTTATTTATTTTTTGGATTGATTTTATTAATAATATTGGCAAAACAAATCTCTTGTTCTATTTGTATTGTAAATATGAGAAAATGTTAATACCACTATCTGTAATTAACATGAAGAGATAATTTTACTTGAATTAACACGTGATGGTATAAAAGGATTCCATAGCCATTACAACTTGCTCACTTATACACGATGAGTAGACATACGAGTTGCTCAAAATATTTTTCTTATTTTGTGAACAAAAATGCTCTTATCTAGTTTTTCCCAAATGGTACAGAATTATTGAAGAAAATTGTTTAGTTTGGACTGAATACTGTGGCTAAGTCGGCAGTATGAGGTCGTAACGCTGTAGTACAACAATAATGGATTCCCTCTTCTAGGCTTTTAATTATTGAGAAAGGATATTGAAAAGACAACAGTGTTAATAAGAAGAAGCGAGTGGACATTGTTTCTTAATGTGGTACTTGACCTTATACTACGTGCACAGAACTCTTGCCATACTTAAACTTAAACACGTACTAATTCTTTCTTTTCTTATCTCGAAGATCTTATTTACTTCCAAGCTTGCATTTTTTTTTAGTCGCCAAGGTAGCCAAGAAGTTTTTGCTTTGTTTTTCCCAGACGCTAAACTCCAAAATGTTCAATAAACCTTTAATGATATTGTTGAAATAAAAACAATCTGTTAATAAATTTCATTGCTTTTTAAAAATTATATTAGACTATTACAATAATTACTAGACAAGGGCATAAAGCTAAACTAAAGACTTGAGGTATACCATGATGGTATAGAAGGATCAATCCAATTAGGATTCATGAATTAATTGCCACTTCTATTGAGATTATTTTATTAGAAAAGTAGTTTCGAATGCTTAAAATTCATCTTCAGTTCCAAAACATACAAAATTTTTAACAGCACAATGTTACATGGATTATATAAAATAAAGTTTTCAAAAAATATAAGACAAGAAATCAAATATTGGCACTCACCTGTGGAGATCTAACAGATATCTGAATTATATCCACAGTGGAAGGGGGAAAGTGCTAGGTATGTAAAAACTTTAGTATATATAATCCACGTAACATAGTGCTGATGTGTTAAAATTTTTGTTTTAGAACTGAAGATGAATGCTCAGCATTCGAAACTAGTATTCTAATAAAATAATTCCAATAGAAGAGGCAATTAATTCATCAACATTACTAAAGACTTAACAGTACTTAGAACTGTCTGTAAATACAGAGTTGTGTTGTTTTTTTTTTAGTCATTTATTGAAAGTTACAACTGTATATACAATATAAAAATATAATACATCAATAATAAATATGATGATAATGATAAAAATGACACGTCACTTGTTTTTAAAGCAACTTCCCATTGGTAGCACTTATAAAGGTTCTATATGATGAAGTACTATATTAGAAGGTCCCTAGGCCATCTTCTTTTCAGGCGCCTCGGAGGGTTATCTGGAATGGAATGAGAAGCAATGAAAAGATAGATATCTGGTATGAGCTATGTCAGAAACGTAAGGTATATTAAGATCTTTGTGGATAAGTTTGTGTGTGACGAAGTAAGGAGCATTTAGGATTTTTATATATCTTGAAGTTGATAATAAAATTTGTTTATATTCAATTAAATTATTTTAAAAAAATATTGAAATATGTGGTGTAAAGTGTGGATCCCAGTGAACTTTTGAAAATTTTATCGATGTTTGAACTACTGATACCATTTGTACCAAATCTTGACTTCATCATCTCAGACGAAAAGTTCATCATATAGATAAGTTACGATATTAAAAATTTAAATTTACAATGTTTTATTTTCCATTTATTGATGTTTACAACTGTACAAAATAATATACAACAAGTAAATGTGTTGACAGTGAATACAATGGCATGTAGATAACTTGTGAAGAACTACTCACTAGTAGCACTTCAATAAAATCTACACTAAAAGGTCTCTAGGCCATCTTCTTTTCAGACGCCTCGGAGGATTATCAGGGATGGAGGAGGAAGCAAGTTGGGAGACTAGTGGATTGGAGTGGTTATGGAGCTTACTACGGAAGGGTAGGTATCTGATTTGGGTTAAATCAGAAACATATGGAACATTAAGATCTTTAAGGATAAGTTTATTGGTCACATAGTAAGGAGCATTGAGGATTTATCTAAGGATTTTGGATTGGATATGAGATGAATTGGATGGTTTAGTAGAGCCCCAAAGCTCCACTCCGTATGTCTAAATCGGTCTAATTACTGTTATGCAAATGAGTCTTTTGCAATTAAGTGGAAGGTTTGAACGTTTGTCAAGTAAATGTTGAAGTTGTCGAAAACGATGAGCATTTTTTTGTCGTTATAGTCTTGTATGTGGATTCCAAGTAAGACGTTTGTCCATATGAAATCCTAGGTAGCGGATCTGTTCAACACGGATTAGTGGAACATCATAGTTGTGTTTTGTGGCTCAATTAAACCTTCCAAGCCCTCTCTTACTCAACCATAACGATCCAAAATCCTTCGTAAAATCCTCAATGCTCCTTATTGTGTCACAAATAAATTTATCAATAACGACCTTAAGGATCCATTACCTATCCTTCCATGACAGACTGCATGCTCACTGTAATCTCCTTATCATCCAACTTGCTTCTGGCGTTTGGAAAGATGATAGCCTATGGAGTTTGTAGTGTTGAACAGTTATTGAAATTCAACTAGTGAGTTGTTTTTCACAAGTTATTGAACATTTCATTTTACCGCAAATTTACTTATTGAATTTAGTGTATACAGTTGTAAATATCTGCGTACATTATAAAAGTATAAATTAATAAAAAAAAAATATTATATTGGTGTATTTGATTTAATTTAACTTTTTAAATAATATAGGTAGCTGCAGTAAGCATTAACTTTAACAATCGAAGGAGACAAGACAGCACAATTTATGGAAGAGCTAACAAACCATTATTCAGCACAGTTCTCCTTTCTGTCTATTTTGTGCTGACGGTACATATTCGAAAGGGATAATAAGTAGCAAAAAAAAAATATTTAATAACTCAGATTAAAATATTTCTTCAATTATAAATTAAATACTTGTTTATAAAATAAAACTGTTATAGTATATATATATATATATATATATATATATATATATATATATATATATATATATATATATATATATATATATATATGGATAAATTTCTGGACTGTTACTATTAGATGTTTAGTAAGGTTCTTGAGGTTCAGTCAATAAATAAAAACAACTATTTTGGCGACGTTTCGAGACTATATTGTTCTCATAATCATGCCCTACAATGAAAAAACAGGTTACAATAAAATTATATAAGTTATACAAGTTATTTCAAAACATAAAGTTAGCTGTTATAACAACATGTGTTAGAATAATAAAAATATATATAATTACAGAATATAGAGGAGTATGAAGCTACTTACAATGTTACTGGTGGATATGAATAGACTAACAATTCTAGTACACAACTAACCTAGGGGAATTTCGAACAGAGAGTTACAAAGGTTGGGGGGAAATCCCTGAGAAAAATTAAGTTAAAACGACTGGGTGGTATTCCCAAGATGCAGGTACAAAAATATTTTAATGTAAAATACTATAATAATATATTTCAATATATAATGGAAGAATGATTTATATGATGTATATAAATGTAAATGTATATTATTGATCTGAATGTATTAAGTTGGAATAACAGGTGTTAAAATTTAGAACGTCTAAACCTGTTTTTTCACTGGTGGGCATCATTATGAAGACAATATATATAAAAATACGTCCAGTGAATGTGAAGATAATGCTCGTAATGACATGCCAATCGCTTGTGTATCTAAACTAAGCATTCAAAACACTTGAATAACAGAATTATAATTTGCAGTAAAACTACGATTATCCGGATAAATTGGGGTCGAAATTGATCTAGATACTTAAGAATCTGGATAATCAGGCTTACTATTCAATTAGGGTATTGAAATTAAAAAAAAAAAAAAAAAAAAATACACACATATGAAATGTATTAACTATACATTTTATTGAATAATTAAAAGTTTTGCTATTCATAAAATTATATTTATGTAAAGACTAAAGCGACAAGAAACTGCTCGTCGTTACAGACTTCTTCAACATTAACTAGACGAAAGTTCAAAGCTCCCAATTAATTACAAAAGAATCATATACATAACTGTGTTCAGATCCATTTGGACATACAGATTTGAACTTTGGAGCTCAACTAAACCATCCAATTCTTATCGTTTCCAATCCTTACAATCTAAAATTCTACGAAAAATCCTTAATGCTCCTTACTTTGTCACCAATAAACCTATCCATAATGTTCCATATGTTGAAGATTTAGCCCAAACCAGATACCTATCCTTTCATAGTAAGCTACATAATCACTGAAATCCGCAAGTTTCTCAACTTGCTTCCCACTCCATTCCCGATAATCCTCCGAGGCGTCTGAAAAGAAGATGGCCTAGTGTAGATTTTATTGAAGTGCTACTAGTGAGTAGTTCTTCACAAGTTATCTACATGCCATTGTAATAATTTCCTCAATTTTACTTATTTTACATTTGTATACAGTTGTAAATATAAAAACAATTAATACTTTTGAAAATTCTCTTTCTTCGCAGTGCAGTATGAACAACATAACACTAAAGACCAACGACGATAATTGAGTAGCAGATACTATGAAGTAGGATCCTTGGACAGAGCTATTAGGATTGCAAGGAACTCCGTATGGCTGGCTGGCATGTATTTACCTCACAGCACCATCTCCTCACACCAAATATAATTACGCTTTTAATTGTACATTCGGTCTTTCCTCAGGTCTTTATGCCAAGCCTGGTAATATAATATCGTCATATTTTTCCTATTCCTCAATTCCCATTCATTTAAGACAATAAACAAATTTATAATGCAAAAACATGCATTTGACTTCATAGTTTCGTTAGGAGTAGTTAGAAGGTAAACATACTAAAAGTCCCCGATCCTGGGGTGTGAGCTTACGGCGGGAGGAGGGGAGAAGGTCCCATTTTTGGGTTTTTCGATTATATCTCGAAAATGGTGGGCTCTAGGCAAATATGTTTTAAATAAAAAATTTCATATGTAGGTTCTGATAGGAAATTTAACCAATTTTATTTGAAAAAAAAGAGTTTCAATTCGGAAAAATAGTTTTGGTGTTATAGTGAAAAATGTGTCGGGTTTCAACTTTGACTTCAAAAAACTTGGATTTCAAAACAGTAAGCGTTTTTGAGGGTGCTGACATCGATATTTTATGGGACTTGATCAAAATTTAATATACAAGTTCTTATAGTAAATTTAACCAGCTTTTAGATGGAAAAAATATATTTTTGATCGAACTATTTCTTTCGGAGTTACAGCCAAACGAGTACCAAAAAAAGTGTTTTCACGGAGAAGTGCGACCCCAGTAAGAATGTTCAAATGAGGGGTGCAGAGTGCATGAAATATCTGATAATGTTTGACTTCACAACTTCGTTAGGAGTAGTTAGAAGGTGAAGATACTAAAATACAGGGGTGAGCTAACGATGGAGAGGAGGGGAGAAGGCCCCATTTTTGGGTTTTTTGATTATATCTCGAAAACAGAGGACTCTGGAAAACTATTTTACAGATATGAATTAAAGCTAATTAAATTTCCTATATAATTGTTAATATAAATATTTGTCTTATTTTCAACGGTTTTCAAAATATTCGTTATTAAAAATCGATAAGTTTCGAAAAAAAAAAAAATGTTTACTTCACTTTTGGTCAAATATTTGCTTAAAGTACCAGAAACGTATATATGAAATTAAAGTAAATTTAATGCTCTACAACTTTCATTCTAACATTTTTTTCTGAGAAACAAACGTTAAAGGCACTAGAACTAAATGTTTGACAAAAAGTGAGGTTATTTTTTTTTTTTTTTTTTGTGAAAAATATCGAATTTCAATAACCTATATCTCAAAAATGGTTAAAAGTTCGACAAATATGTATTCAAGTAATTTTATAAGAAATTTAATTAGCTTTAATTTGTATTGAAAATATATTTTTCTAGAGTCCACTGTTTTCGAGATATAATCGAAATTCCCAATAATAATACCTTTTCACCCCACCGTTAGCTCACCCCTCTGGGGCGAGGACTTTTTGTATGTTTATCTTCTAACTACTCCTAACGAAGCCTTGAGGTCAAAAATCTTCGGATATTTCATGGGCTCTACACCCCTCATTTCAGCACTCATTGAATGGACTAATTGAATAAAACTGATCAATAGGATTGGGTCGATAGCAATTGTTGAAAATTCAAAAATAAAAAGGCATTAAGTCAAGGACAAAAGGTATATTGAGAATATTGTGTAGGGTTTTGTTGGATACATAATATGAAGCATTCACAATAGTACGAAGGATATTGGTTTAGGATTGAACGTGTTTGATATATAACCATTTTATTTTTGAATTGCCTCCACAGTTCAAGACTCTTATCAGTTACAAAGGAACCACACCTAAACGCGACACTAATTGTCCCATAATTACTCAATAGTTATGAGCTATTGTACAATATGATGTCACAATATTGTAGGATATAGTTCCGCACCCGACCTCTATTGTCACCCATATCTGCGCTAATGTTCTTCTGTACTAATGTAACCCCGTTATCACCGGAGGACAAAGCTGTTATCAAGTCACTGTCTGTCTGTTATCTGATGGAGTGCATAGCATAGGGCCCACTACATCGCCTTTGGGGGACGCCTTGCGCAAATCCAACTCCCCTCAGAGTAACAAATGATCCTGGTTTCTTTTGTGTGCGCACCTTCCAGCGCACCTTATAAGTTACAAGCCTATTTTTAGATCATAACTTTCTCTAGAGAGATATTTAAGTATTTTGTAATCTTTGGGAATGTTTATGAAAGGTAAATTAAAGTTTATTTTCCTTAGAACCGAAATGGATAATGGATAATGCGAATACCTCTATAGATCTTTAAATATATATTTTTTAAACAATTTTTGACATAAAAAAATGATATTAAAATATAACATTCATTTGAAAATAAAAATAAAAATTTAAGAAAATCTATTATTGGCATGAAATAGATTATAAATTTATTAGTTGATGTGAAAAAAAAAAAAAAATAACATGGTACGATCTTCTTTCTGATGTTTTTCTCTTCTGACCCTTCAACTATCAGACTGCTTCAATATCTTCAAATTTTTCTTTTCTTCAATTTTCAGTCATTAATATTGTTTTTCTGGGTAAACTCCAGGGCTGTGTTCTAACACACCTAATGAAGCCTTCATACTGCCTTCTAGATCTGCCACCAGCTATCCAGCATGCTACTTCTGTTGTCTTATTTTATTTATTTGTTCGATGTAACTGTCTTGAATTTGAAATCAATTGACCATTTTTTAACCAATTGCTATAATCAGTTTCTGAAATCTGTTCCGAATCTGTGATAAAATTTTATAAACATTAAGTGATTATATTTTATAAACAGGTTGGTTTTGTTTAATTTACTAGAATTCGATAATTTCCTTTGTTATTTTTGATAAAACGATTTCTCAATATCGCACTCTGATTACAGTTCAGCTGATCTGTACATTTCATTCTCTGCTATTAGGCCTGAGTACTTACATAGATCTCTCCGATAAGAAGCAGGCACGTTCTTTGGGCAATCATCCAGCTCTTAATGAACGGAGGATCACGTGTGTCTTGAAGGGAGCTCCCCTCGTGAAGAAGAAGATCCAAAGGTCCTTGGACTTTATCACCTAATATTCACGTAATAAGGCAATAAGTGAAAGAAAATTAAAAAAAAAAAAAAAAAAAAAAAGAAATCAAAATTAATGAAAATATCAGAATAATCATTTAATTCAACTATTTCTCTCTAAAACATTTTAAACATATCAATTTATTGAAATTTACAACTATACAAAACATATAAATCTAGTAAATGTGTTGATGATTACAGTAACACGTCAAAATTTGAAAAGAACTACTCATCAGTAGCACTAGAAGGTCTCTAGGCCATCTGCTTTTCAGACACTGGAATGGAGCGGGAAGCAAGTTGAGAAATTAGTGGATTTGAGCGGTTATGTTGCTTGCTAAGAAAGGATAGGTATCTGGTTTGGGCTAAATCAGCAACATATGGAACATTGAGGTCTTTATGGATATGTTTATTGGTGACAATTTAAGGAGCATCGAGGATCTTTCGAAGGATTTTGGAATCTAAGGATTGGGTACGATAAGAATTGGATGGTTTAGTTGAGCCCCAAAGTTCAAATCTGTATATCCAAATAGATCTAAAGACAGTCATGTATATGAATCTTTTATAATTAATTGGGAGCTTTGAACGTTTGTCCAGTAAATGTTGAAATAGTCTGGACAAGCAGTTTCTTGTTGTTTTAGTCTTCCTCTCAGGTTTTTATGTTTTTAATGAATGATTAGAAAAAATATTTGTTAATTGAAAAAAATTATTCATTTCTTTCTGTACATTTCTTCCAACGAATTGGTTCTTTTTCTTTTTTTAGGTCAAGCACTTAAACGGTTATCTATATATATGTTATTAAAAATCGATAATTTCCAAAAGCAAAATAATTTTTACCTCACTTTTTGTAAAAAAAATTTGCTTCAAGTGCAAAAAATGCATTATATGAAATTAAAATAAATTTAATGCCCTACAACTGTGATTCTTTCATCTTTTCTGAAAAAAAAAAAAAAAAAAAAAAAAAAACGATCCTGGAAGGCACTAGAAGCAAATATTTGACCAAAAAAAAAAAAAAAAAAAAAAAAAAAAGAGGTAAAAATTCTTTTCGTACCTTCTCCCGAAGTATCTGAAAATAAGATGGCTTAGGGAACTTCTGTTATGTATATTTTATTGAAGTACTACTAATATGTAGTTGCCACTAATCCCTGTTGAACAGACCGCTACCTTGGACTCCACGTGGACAAACGTTTAACTTGGAATCCACATACAAGACTAAAACGACAAGAAACTGCCCGTCGTTACAGACTACTTCAATATTTACTAGACAAACGTTCAAAGCTCCCAATTAATTACAAAAGACTCATTTACGTGACTGTGATTAGACGTATTTTGGACGTATGGAGTTGAGCTGTGGGGCTGTACTAAACCATCCAATTCTTCTCGTATCCAATCCTTACAATCCAAAATCCTTCGAAAAATCCATTATGCTCCTTACTTTGTCACCAATAAACTTATCCATAAAGATCTGAATGTTCTATGGTATATGTTGCTGAGCTAGCCGAAGCCAGATACCTATTCTTCATAGTGAGCTCCATAACCACTTAAATCCACTAGTTTCTCAACTTGCTTCCTCCTCTATCCCTGATAATCCTCCAAGGCGTCTGAAAAGAAGATGGCCTAGAGACCTTTTAGTGTAGATTTTATTGAACTGCTACTAGTGAGTAGTTCTTCACAAGTTATTTACATGCCATTGTATTCAATGTCAACACATTTACTTGTATATTATTTTGTACAGTTGTAAATATCAGTATATGAAAAAAAATAAAAATTAAATTCACAGTTCGGCTAATTTAATTATTGTATTATAGTGGTATAGTTGTAAATAATAATAAATAAATATCGAAGAAATTGAATAAAAATAAGGCTTTAGGGTTCTGTATTTCTTTGTTTATCAACAATTACTAATTTACGAATATATTTTTTTTTTTTGTGACAAATTATATAACTATTTCGTGCAAGTTAATTAGACTGTTACCCAATTCGCGTGTCTTAAATTCATTTTAAAAGATGCACTATAGTCCTAAGGAAAATAAATTAGGAAATTAATGGACATGTTGATTCCATGGAGTTGAGAATACTCGACACGTTTCGCTGCTTCATCTAAGTCGCTATCAACTTGAAGCGTAAATAATGATACGAATTTAGTGACGTCGAGGGATATTCCGCTGGAACTCTCCGACATTTCTGGCGCAGCAAATATTTATTTATTAGTGACCTCCACAGAGCTTCGTATTAACGAGAACTGGTTGCCATGGAGAAGTGCGCACTGAGTTCAAAATTATTTTGATTGTGCGCCTTTACTGAACGTCTGTAAAAAAACAAATGAATTCGACTTTCGCAATATGGCGATTTGTCAAGAAAAGTCAGAATAGAAATTCCTTTTACTATACTCTAAACATTTGACTTATATATTTATTTATTGAAATGAGCACTGTACATAATATAATTTTATTCATGAGGTGCGTTTTACGATTCAAAAGTAAGTAAAATTTTATGGATTTAAAGATAAGTACAGTTTTGTAAACAACGATTAAAGAAAGTGGTCGATATAGGTTGGGTGTTCATCCTTGGATCCAATTAGTAGCTAGACTTATCTTTTCTGTTCTCGACGAAAAAGTGTTTTTTTTTTTTATAATTCGAATAAAATTAAAAAACGTTATAATAACATATGAATAGCAAAGAATTAGTCCAGTCAATAAACCCATTGTAGAGTGCATGAAATATGCGATAATATTTGACTTCTTAGCTTTGTTAGTAGTTAGAAGGTAAACATACTAACAGTCTCCGACCCTGGGGGTGAGCTAGGAGGGGAGGAGGTCTCAATTTTTGGTTTTTCGATAATATCTCGAAAATGGCGGACTCTAGAAGAATATGTTCAAGTCAAAATTAAAGCTAATTAAATCTACTATATATTTGTCAAATACCACTCACTCACTTAACACGAAATCTCAGAAACCACCGAACGGATTGGAATGAAATTCGATATGTAGCTTTCTCTAGGGCCTTAGGTGCTCGCTAAGAAAGGAATTAAAAAAAATCGCCCTGGATCGCAGCTGATTCGCGAAAAATGCGATTACAATTTTTGTTGGGTGAATAATAATAGATTAATTGTCATATTGTATTTGGAGATAAGCTAAGTTAAAAAATAGGTTAGATGTTTAAGCCGCACACTTTGGCCACAAATTAAGTTCTTTATAGTTATAAACAAAAACAATAATACGATCGATGTCGAAACCTTATAATATGGTACTTTCTGTGAACTCATGGTGGCCGCAGAGGTGGATCCTTACAAGTTTGAGTGGTTTCGTAACGAGAAGCTATTAAAAGATTTATGTTCTCTGGTGATAACATGTAAGGCCAGATCGATTTACATATTCCTTGCGAGCAACCCACCAACATTGCTTCACCAGCAGCTTCGTCTCCAACTACTGTTCCTTCAGGTTTCCGGGAAGACACTAGCTGTACAGAAGTATAAGAAAACCCATCATGAAATCCATAGAAAGTCTTTAAAAAAGTACTCAGAAAGTAATTCTCATGTTAAACGTGTAGCTGTAACAAAACACGGTGAAAGATGTTCAATGGAAAGGTTACAACCAATATGACCCAAAAACTGAATATACAAAAGACAAAACAGTCGATTGGACAACGGTCTACTTGAAATTGGCGTTATGTTGTAAAATGGTAGGACGAGAGCCCCGCCATGTGCTGCAGTAACGGGAAAGTCCAACTTCCTGTGTCTTCAGCTGATTTTAACGCCTATATGTTATTGGAGCGAGGAAGTGAAGAACCTTATTTACTTTAATTTCGTAATCTCCTCAAACAATTTATGCTTGATATGTACGTAAAAATAGAAACAGAAAGACTAAACTTTATTCAAAAAAATAAAAAAAATTGAGAAGTTGGGACTATATTCACTTAAAGTATGCCATAAGAAAAGCTGATGGTCTGGTATCAGAGCTGGGTAAGGTGGTAGTGCTGCCTCGAAGCTTCACTGGAGGGCTATCAAAATAATATAAAATTAACTTTTGCAAATTGTCAAATTTACTTATTGAAATTATTCTATAAATGGAATTCTTTAGGTTTATTCAAGTAATAATAATTATCAACTTGAAGCTTAACTCTTACTAATTTAAGTTGTCCTTAATCCTAATGATATTAAACCGTAGCGGAGCAGGATACTTTCAGCTAGTTTCCTATAAAATTATAAAATTGAAAATCAGTGTTTTTAGGAAAAAACAAATGTTACCTCATTTTTTGTCAAACTTTTGCTTTTAATACCTTCCACGATCTTGTTTCAGAAAAAAAATGTTAAAATAAAAACTGTAGAGTATTAAATTTACTTTAATTTCTTATATACTTTTCTGGCACTTGAAGCAAATGTTTGACAAAAAGTGAGGTAAAATTTTTTTTTTTTTTTCAGAACTTACCGATTTTTAATAACGAATATCTCGAAAACCGTAGATAGCACGACAGTTATGTATATAAACAATTATATAGGAAATTTAGTTAGCTTTAATTTATATATGTAACAAAGTTTGCTAGAGTCCACCTTTTTCAAGTTATAATCGAAAAACCCAAAAATAGTACCTTCTCCCCTCTACCCACTCCGTTAGCTCACCTCACAGGAGCTGGGACTTTTATTATGTTTACCTTCTAAATACTACTAACGAAGCCCTGAGGTAAAAAATAATGGCATATTTCATGGATTCTACACCCCTCATTTCAGCACTCTTTGACTGGACTAGTTTACAATCCTTACAATCCAAATTCTTTAGTAAAAATTGTCAATGCTCATTATTACAAATACCTGCTTGCTAGGGTATTTTTCACTGTGCTATAATGGTCTGGATTCATATAAATATTTTAAAACAGTAAATTGAAACACTTGAAAAAAAAAATCGTTTTATAAATTACGATGAAAACCCATATCCTCGTAAACAAATTGTCGCGACAGGACGTCTTTTATAGCCGGAACTTGGTGTTTTACGATTAGATGTTTATTATTTTTGAAAATTGTTACGATTAAATTTTAATTTATTTATTTTTTTTTTTTAGTTTATGTAATGATTTGAATTGCCAAGAAGCAATAGTAAACGAATTCATTCAATCGCATTTTATAACATCTAATCTCCGAACTGATGGGTTACATACTTTTTCCATTGAAATTTATAAGGATTTAATAGGATTTATCCAGCAGACAGGTGTGCAGGACCTTGGCGCTTTTCTGATTTATTATTTCAGTAAAAACCTAAGTTACAATGAATATTTTGATTGGGTTCTACTTAAGAAAGTTCTAATTATTGTCTAGGGTCTTTAATTTGAAAATAATTGTCATTATTTAGTTGAAAAATGAGGACAAAGAGCCGATGGCACCCTGAGGTGCCTCTGGGATATTGTGACCACTTCATTCATCGTGTGATTATCTCAAGATTTCTCGTTTTCCTCCTTTTTTAATTTTCCTAAATTACCTAAACTACCTAATTTACCTAATTTACCTAATTTTTGCTTACTTGAGGTACGCATGATGGTCTAGAAGGATCAATACAATTAGGATTGATGAATTAATTGCCACTTCTATTGAGATTATTTTATTAGAAAACTAGTTTCGAATGCTAAACATTCATCTTCACAACTTCGAGGTGTTTTAGTTACCTCGAAGAACTGAAGATGAATGTTTAGCATTCGAAATTAGTTTTCTAATAAAATAATCTCAATAGAAGTGGCAATTAATGCATCAATCCTAATTACTTTTTTCATAACTTTTGCAATGATAATAATGTGATCAATTCGAATTTGAAATTTTTTTAACCAATACTGAAATCTTATGTATTATGGCATCATTTTGTTTTGTATTTTTATTATTATTTATTCGTATTCTGTATGGGTCACAAATGTACAAATAATAAAGAAATAATTGTTCAAGCAATTATTACTTATTCATATTTCCTAATATTCCAAGTAAAATCTAATACTAAAAATAGGCTGAAATCCGGGTTTGAAATCCCAGAAGCACCAGGAGGTGCCGCCATTTTTTTGCAAAAAATATTCATAAATTTTTTTTAGATTTAAATTGAATATCACTTTTTAGATAAAAATAATAAAGGGTTTAAGAAAAAAAATAATTTAAAAAATCGTTCAACCAGGTCCTGGGGACTGGAGGGTTAAAAAGTAACTGGCTACCGAAAAGTAACTGTTAAGTGAAGATGAACTGTTTTAACTCAACCATTGTAGTAAAAGAAAGACTTTTTTAAGTATTTTTTTTTTCTAATTATGGGTTTCCTAATTATAAAAGCTGGGTGTGCTCAATCCTAAATCAAAGGTCAATCTTCAGTTTTCTGGGCGCCATTAATTGAAAACAAAGTATGAAAGTCTGGTAAGGAAAAAAACTGTTTCTAAGCAAACAACGATAAGACAGAAGGTGATTTAGTGAAAATTGCACTTAAAGTTCAAGTGTTTCCTCTCCCTAATTGTGCAGAATTTATAACTGGAAGATATGATCCAGGATGTCTACTAGCTTCAGGGTCGATCCTCGACTGATAATATAACAGAATAAATAATGGTCTGACTTAAACGAAGTCTGATGCAGGCAGAATACACTTGCCGAGGTGCTCGTCAAAGAGGGAAGGCGAGTAACCTTGTTGTAAGGTTTTTTTTTTTTTTGCTAAGCGATCTATTGAAAATTATGAATACTGCATTGACGAGTGCATGCTCAAAACAAAGCTATTAAGATATACACACACACACACACACACACACACACACATATATATATATATATATATATATATATATATATATATATATAAATATATATATATATACATTTGTTTAGTAAGGTTCTTGAGGTTTAGCCAATAAATAAAAACAACTTTTTTGGCAACGTTTCGAGATTATATTGTTCTCATAATCATGCCTTACAGTGAAAAAAACAGGTTAAAATAAAATTGTATAAGTTATAAAAGTTATTTCAAAACATACAGTTAGCTACAGTACAAGTATATAACAGCACGTGTTAGAATAATAAAAATATATATAATTACAGAATATAGAGGAGTATGAAGCTACTTCCAATTTACTAGTGGACATGAATAGACTAGCAATTCTAGTACCCCAACTAACCTAGGGGAATTTTGAACAGACAGTTACAAAGGTTGTGTGGAAATCCCTGAGAAAAATTAAGTTAATACGACTGGGTGGTATTCCCAAGACGCAGGTACAAAAATATTTCAGTCTAATATACTAAAGGTGTAATTACTGTATTCACTAATTAATAATTAAAAATAAAAATCATAAAACTGCCAACCCAGTAAGACCTACAGTTCCATTTATTATCTATCCCACGTATGAATTATCTAAATACCTAACCAATATCTTAAAATATTTGTCCACAGATTAATATAATATCAAAGATTCATTTGAGTTTCTTAATAAAATAACTAATATCCGGATTAAACAAGGCTACAAAATAGTTTCATTAGACGCATCCTCGTTATTTACTAATATCTGTACCACTAAAGTAAGACTCCTTCTCATACTCCTCTATATTCTGTAATTATATATATTTTTATTATTCTAACATATGTTGTTATATTCCTGTACTGTAGCTAACTGAATGTTTTAAGATGTAACTTGTATAACTTATATAATTTTATTGTAACCTGTTTTTTCACTGTAGGGCATCATTATGAGAACAATATAGTCTCGAAACGTCGCCAATATATATATATATATATATATATATATATATATATATATATATATATATATATATATATACCTAGCCCTCCCCAGATAGTAATCCTGCTTGGGCCACTGGCTGCAACTGTAATTCTATTTCACCAGACTGTTTCGTATAATTGTCCTAATTCCTGAAATAGCAGTTTGTTTACATCTTTGCACTCGAGAACGAGTAGTTCGTTGTTTTGATGAGTTTACGCTTCTGAATTGTATTAATTCCTCCAAGCTAACAATTAACTGTCGATTTTTTCGTCCTTGAAAGATAACAAAATAAAATACGAAACGGGGAAAGATAGGTCCTTGAAAGATAACAAAATAAAATGCAAAACGGGGAAAAAATAATTTTTAAGTAGAACCTTAGTTTATGTTTTTTTTCTTTTCTTTTTTTTTTGTTACCGTGTGCATTGGAAGGAAGCCAACGCACATGACCATGCAATGGATAATTTTATTCAATTACGGTTAATTTAAATCCACTTATTAATACTAAAACTTAAAAAACAAAAAAAAAAAAAAAACTGCTACTGGGCAAACACTCAAAGCTCCTATTAAAAGGCTTATTTACATGACAGTAGTTAGGTTCATTTACATATCGTTCATGGTTTGAAATAGTAGCACAACTAAAAAAAAAAACCATTTTTTGAGATAAGTGGCTTTATAGTTTTCATTGCTAAGGAAAATTGCATAGGAAATGCTTTAGTTCGCTTAAACTAAATTATCTTCAAGCTTTACCTTCTCTTGTTTAGGCAAACTAAAGCATTTTCCTTAGAAATGAAAACTTTAAACACTCTTATCTCAAAAAATGATTTTTTGAGTTGTGCCACAATCGCAACCATGAGCTGTCAATATAGAGTCAATCTTTCAGCCTCCACTAAACTATTAAATTTGCCTCATATTCAACCTTCAAGTCTAAAACCCTCAATTATTATCTCACAGATAAACACATCCATAATGTTCTATTTTTAATCGATTATCCACAAATCAGATGTATGTATATACTTTCATGGTAAACGTCATACCCGCCCAAAACCATTAGTCTCCCAACTTGGTTCAAGTTTGATTCCCGATAATCCTCTGAGGTATCTGTTAAAAAAAAAATATTTTTGGACCTTTTAAAATATGATTTTAATTTAAATACTAGCAATGGATCACTGACATGTCTTACCTAACTGGATATATTTCATTATACAGTTTTTAATGTCAGTTTGCTTATTATTATTTTTTTTTTTAATATTAACTTATTGAAATTTACAACTGTATAAATAATATACTTTAAGTTAATGTGTTGATAAATATTACAATAACATGTCAAAACTTGAAAAGAACTACTCATCAGTAGCGCTTCAATTAAAATTCTACACTGGAAGGTACCTAAGCCATCTTCTTTTCAGAAACCTCGGGAGATTATCGGGAATGGGGGAGAGGGAAGTAAGTTGAGAAACTAATGGATTTGAGTAATTATGGAGCTTACTATGAAAGGATAGGTATCTGGTGTGGGCTAAATCAGCAACATATGGAACATTAAGATCTTTATGGATAAGTTTATTGGTGACAAAGTAAGGAGCATTGAGGATTTTACGAAGGATTTTGGATGTAAGGATTGGATTCGAGAAAAAATGGATGGCTTAGTGGAGCCCCAAAGCTCAACTCCATATGTCCAAATAGGTTTGATAGCAGCCATGTATATGAGCCTTTTGTCGTAAAGCGCGTTTGTCAAGTAAATGTTGAAGTAGTCTGTAACGACGGGCAGTATCTTGTCGTTGGATACGGGATGAAGTGGAAGTTTTTATTAGACCCCCAAAGCTCAACTCAGTTCAGGGCAGTTCCTTGTCGTTTTAGTCTTGTATTTTGATTCCAAGTAAGACGTTCTTCCAGATGGAGTCCTAGGTATTGGATCTGTTCAGCAGGATAAGTCGAACATTATTAAAGGATACCGTAGTACAGGAGGTCGTAGGTTTACGACGAAGGGTAAAGGTTATTTGGTGAGATTTATTTGGAATTATTTTGATTCTTCATTTTGGACACCATTCTTGAAGGTTTATAATATGGGATTGGAGTGTTTGGGAGGCAATGACGGAATCATTGTTTACTGATAACACAGATGTGTCAGTTGTGAGGACGGTAGTAGAGTTAATTGGGATGCCAGCTGTATTCACAGTGCAGAAAATAGGACCCAGGATACTACCTTGAGGAACACCGGCAGATTGGGTAAAGAGGAAAGAATAGGAATTTTTATGGTTTATTTAGAAAGTTCTATCACTAAGATAGGAACGGATAATTAGGATGTATTTTGAAGGAAGGAATTTAATTTAAATTTAAATTTTATAATTTTTAATATTTATTCATTCGAAGTTTGTTTTTTTTTCGTTTAACGTTATTTTATGCAGCTATGGCTAATCGGACGATGCTACGGTGGGAGTCCTAAATTTTGCCTATCCAGGTATAATTAGGATAGGGATCTTTAACGAGTACCTGACATCGCACAGACTCGGGACCCCCATTTTACGTTCCTTCCGAAGAACGGCATAGCTAAGGATTTTTTACTTCGTTTAAAAAATCCTAAGGACATCTGCCGGGGTGCGAACCCGCGATCTTGGGTTTAGTAGGCTGCTATGCTAACTACTAAACCACAGGTGAGTCCTATTCATTCGAAGTAATCATCACTGAATATAGTGAGATACATAAAAGAGAAATGATGGTGATCAGTCTTTGGAGTATTTCCTCCTAAATTGATTTTTCTATTCTAGCCAAGACCTCGCATCCAACATCTTTTCAAACTTCTCTGTGTTATTTTGGGTTTTTTTGTCATGTCTTTAATGATTATGTTGATATGTCTGCGGATTTTTTTTTTTTTAAATGAAGAAACAAGAAGTTAAGGTTCCAGGTCCCAGAAGTTAATTTCGTGCAACAACCATTGAGTACAAGGCCTTGCGGATTATAAATTCAACCAATCAAGCTACACTTATCCTTTCCTATTTGGTATTTAAAATTATATACACAATTATAGCGATTAGAGTGTAGCATTGAAAATTATCTCAGGAGAGGAGGGGGGGGGGGGGGGGGGGGGGGGTAAGCTGTATATGAATCTTATTTTTTTTTACGTACTGAAAATTTATCTTACTAGTCCATATCATACAGTCGATGTGTGCTGAAATGAGTGAGGTATAGTGCGTGGAATATGAGAAAATTTTTTGAGTTCACAGCTTCGTTAGGAGTGGTTAGAAGGTAAACATTCTGAAAGTCCCCCGCCCCTGGGGGGTTAATTAAATTTCCTATAAAATTGTCTATTTTGTACATATTTGTCGAAGTTCAACGGTTTTCAAGAAAAATCATTAATTTTAAAAAAAAGAAGTCATTTTTACCTCACTTTTTGTCAAACGTTTCCTTCTAGTGCTTACCGTGATCGTTTCTAAGAAAAAAATGACAAAATAAAAGTTTTAGAGTATTTTCGTATACAAGTTTCTGGCACTTAAGTGTACTAACGTATATCTCGAAAACCGCTCGTAGTTCGATAATTATGTATAATAACAATTTTATATATTAAAAAGGCATGATCACGGTAACCCCCACGCCAGGTAAGTACTACCCCAAGGACTGAGCACGTTTAAAGAAGACATCCTAGAAAAGATGAAGAACCATCAGTTTTCAAAGGATGTAAACAGAATTTTGAATTCCACCAACAACCCTAGGTATAGAAAAATATGCAATTTTAATATAGCAAGCCCGGAAGATTATATGCTGTTCCGCAAGGCCTTGTACTCAATGGTTGTTGCACGAAATTAACTTCTGGGACCTTGTTCGATATTAAAAACTGCTCTTGGATTATAGTTTGCAGCATTGCTTGTTTCAATGAGCAATTCAGTATATGTTTGTAACAGCTGATTTATATTTTAAACAGCTGATATATAATTAAAACAACTGATCTTTCTGCTAGCATCGAATCTTAGAAATCAGTCAATGAATTAAGATATCTATTTAAAAAATGTTTCTACATTTTCCCTGTTTTGAGGTTTAAAATTAAAATTACAAGTATTATAAAAAGCATTTACTTCTCTTTATTCACTGTAAAAACATGTGACATGTTTCCGGAAACAAGGTCCCATCATCAGACTGAAACGGTATTCTCAAATCGCTATAATCATTCTCAAACATCAAAACAATACAATTTTAATTGTAGTTCGATGATGCTGCATTATAAATCATTATAAATTTACCTTCTAAAACTATCTCTTGGTGTTAACACACCGTGTCAGTGTCATTTTAAAAAAAATAAGCAAATCAAACAGTAATAGAACAGCCCTATTAGAACACGCACAAAAATCGAACCACAAATTCAATTTTGATAACGTTAAAATCTTGCAACACGAAACCAAAACACATTATAGAAAAATAAAAGAAGCCGTATACATTAATAAAGCAATCATTAAACTATAAACTATAAAACGGACACAGATAAAATAGGCTCTATATATGCAGGTGTAATGTAAGGCTATTCTCATTGGGTCAAAACCTCACCTAAAAGCTCTTCCCTACTATCCACTGCTTTTCTTAAAAAACCGTCCAATTCATTTCCAAAATTCCATTAAAAAATCTGGGAATAACTTTCGACCAACATCTTGCATGGAATAGCCATATCTCTCAAATCACGAGAAAATCTATTTTTATTCTTAAGCAACTTTCTTTGAAAACTTTTAGTATCATCACTTATTTTTCCTAACTTTGACTATGGATGCGTAGTATATGGAGGACTGTCTGATGAGCTCGAGATGAGATGTAAAAGAGTAATGAACTGTTTTATTAGATTTATTTTCGGGATCTCCAGACGTTCTCACATATCTCACAGGTATTCTGAAATCGGGTGGCTGTACCCCGGTTTTCGACGTCAATACTTCCTGGGTGCTCTCATATTTCAAACCTTGAAAACCAAAAAACCCACCTATATCCATGACCTCCTTACTCTGCGCTCCTCCATTCACCTCTTAAATACTAGAACCCAACCCATCAACCTATACACTCCGGCGCATCGAACTGCATCCTTCGAGAAATCCTTTATTATCCGTGCTTCCTCGTTATGGAATTCACTGCCCATCACAATTCGAAAAAGATCCACTCTTACTTCCTTTAAACATCATTTATTCCTTTACTTCCTGGATCTTCATTCTTCCGAGCTCATGTAAAACGTGAACATTTATGAATATACATTATAATAGTATACATAAGATGTATCATTTTACAAGATGTCACAGTGATCTTGTAACATATAATTTAATTCTTTATCAATTTTTATTATTATTTATTGTTATTATTTATTATAATTAATTATCAAAGCCAGATGATTGTCCTATGTACTGTAATCATATGTTATTCTTAGGGGACAAGTAGTCCCAGAATAAAGTTCATTCTCTTCTTCTTCTTCTTCTTCTTAATTAACAAATTAATAATATAAGATTGGCTAACTTAGTACTAATAACAATAGTTAAGATTAGGATTGACCCTTGTACCCTTAGAGTAGGAGAGTTATTCTATTGACCCTGTAAATGACACTGACACGGTGTGTTAACACCAAGAGATACTTTTAAAAGGTAAATTTATAATGATTTATAATGTAGCTCAATCGAAATTAGAATTGTATTGTTTTGATGTTTCAGAATGATTATAGTGATATGAGAATACTGTTTCAGTCTGATGATGGGACCTTGTTTCCCACGAAGTATTTCAACCAAAACCTAATATTATAATTAAAGAGATTATTTATCTCTTTACCACAACCAAAACCTGATGCATTACTTTTCGTAGTTTCGGCCCAAAAGTCCTATTAACTAGGATCCCATTACCCAGATCCGATACAGTGTGATATCTTGGCTTCATCTTAAAAGGAGACGTTTTGATTTGCAGCTCACCGATTTGAATGCCGATTTTTTTGTGGGTAGTAGGGACCTATAATAGTGCAAAACTAGACTTATAGCCACCAATGACCATTGAGAGTCGAGAATTTTTTTTTTTTTTTTTTTAAATTATTATTTTATTGAAATATATGTACAATCTGCCTCAGTTAAGGGCAATAAGTAACAGTGCTAATGATTTAGTTCATTCGTGCCATATATACAAGTTCTCATCCATACACAATTGATAATAATAAGAGATAAAATACAACAGTCATAATACAAAAAATAAATCAAATAGTCATTATACAAAGAAATTAAATAAATAAAAAAAATAAAAAATTTTTTTGATACATTCATACTCTATGTACAATACAGACACACTCAGCCTTAGGGAACCCGAATCGAGCCTATTCCCCTACTTATTGAGAGTCAAGGCCAGACCCGTAGAGATCCCAGCGCTGCCCTCTCAGCTGCATCACCAGTAATATCCAGTGGAGGCTGAGTGGGAGCGCTATAGCCACATATGCTCAGAACTTGAGTAGAGAAGCTGGTCATTACCAGGGCTCCAACATAACATTATATTACAAAAGGTCCCGGGGCCATTGCCGTTTCAATCTTCTGGGGGGGGGGGGGAGGGGGGTTATAGGGATGGTTAGAGCTGGACAAGGATTGAGCCAGAGGATTAGGATGATTGGATAGATTTTGATGAAATTTCAAGAATTTAAAAAAAAAAAAAACGAGTATGAAAATCACATTTAATTTTTTTTCTCAGTTCTCAGTCAAGATAGAGAAATAATCTTTTCAAGTAAAATTGTAAAAAAAATGTCTTTACCACAACCAAAACCTGATAAATTATCTCTTTAATAATAATATCAGATTTGGATTTAAACATGAAACCCTGCATCAATTTCCGGACAAAGGGTTTTGGTTGTAGTAAAACGTTAGCATACAAAACTACAATTTTAAGTGAAAAAAATTATTTCTCTATCTTGACTGAGAGCTGAGAAAAAAATTGATTCTCATATTGGTTTTTATTTTTATATTTCTCGGCTCCTAATGCCCATTGGCGGCTATATCTCTAGTTTAGCACTATTATAGGTCTCTGCTACCCATATAAAAATTGGCATTCAAATCTGTGAGTTACAAGTCAAAACGTTTCTTCTTATGATGAAACCAAGATATCACACTGTATCAGATCTGGGTAATGGGATTCTTATTTAATAGGATTTTTGGGTCGAAACTACTACGTAGAGTTAAGGTAATGTATCAGGTTTTGGTTGTAGCAAAGAGATAAATAATCTCTTTAATAATAATATCAGGTTTAGGTTTAAACACGAAATACTTTATTAGTTTCCGGACAATCCAATACATCCATTCTGTACAGTCGAGTTGCTTCCAGCAGTCTGAAGGACCTTACCAAAGCCTGGAGACCGCTTATTTCTAAGCGCTCTCCAGGCTTTGGTAAAGTTGGATTGACATTAGTCAAGCTATTACCCTCTCACTAAGAAAAAAAAAAATTATTAATATAAATAGTATGTAATTATCTAACTGTTGTTGTTGTTTTTTTGCTATAAATCTGTTATTGTTTGTTTGCTTCGTTTAACGTCACTTTATGCTGCTATGGCTAATCGGACGATGCTACGTTGGGAGTCCTAAATTTTGCCTATCCAGGTATAATTAGGATAGGGATCTTTAACGAGTACCTGACATCGCACAGGCTCGGGACCCCAATTTTACGTCCCTTCCGAAGGACGGCATAGCTAAGAATTTTTAAAAGGGAGTTTTTAGCTCGTATGTGGATTCCAAGTAAGACGTTTGTCCAACTTGAGTCCTAGGTAGCGGATCTGTTTAACAGGGATCAATGGAACATCATTAAAGGATACCGTAGTACTGGAAGTTGTAGGTTTACGACGAAGAGTAAAGGTTATTTGGTGAGATTTATATTGATTCTTCATTTTGGACACCATACTGGAAGGTTTATGATATGGGATTGGAGTGTTTGGGAGGCAATGACGGGATCATTGTTTACTGATAACACAGATGTTTCAGTTGTGAGGACAGTAAAAGAATTAACTGTGAGGACAGTAAAAGAATTAATTGGGAAGCCAGCTGTATTCACAGTGCAGAAAATAGCACCTAGAACCTTGAGGAACACCGGCAGATTGGGTAAAGAGGGAAGAATAGGAATTTTTATGGTTTACTTAGAAAGTTCTATAACTAAGATAGGAACGGATAATTAGGATGTATTTTGAAGGAAGGAATTTAATTTTAATTTAAATATAATTTTATAATTTTTAATACCATATTTATTCATTCGAAGTTGTTTGTTTTTTTCGTTTAACGTTATTTTATGCAGCTATGGCTATTCGGACGATGCTACGGTGGGAGTCCTAAGCTTTGCCTATCCAGGTATAATTAGGATAGGAATCTTTAACGAGTACCTGACATTGCACAGACTCGGGACCCCAATTTTACGTTCCTTCCGAAGAACGGCATAGCTAAGGATTTTTTACTCCCTTTAAAAAATCCTAAGGTCATCTGCCGGGCTGCGAACCCGCGATCTTGGGTTTAGTAGGTTGCTATGCTAACCACTACATCACAGGTGACCCCGCTATAAATCTGTTATACAATCAAACAAAATTATATAATTATAAACATGCAATTTGCCGATAAAATTATAAAACGTAAAACCAGTTTCTGCATATTGAATTAGATAATTTTGTTATCTAGGTTCCATTAACTACTAAGTATTCATTACCCAAGCTATATTGTGGTTTTATTTTATAAATACAAGGCTATTTGTTATGATGTCATAAGGAAATTGAACCACTTTTTAGTTGAAAAGAAAAAAAAAAAAAAACATTAGATCATATATGTAGAAGAATGTTCCGAATAAAATCTGACAAAGGCGACATGGTGAACTATTATTAAATACTTTGAACTATATTTTTTCCACTACACATTAGGCTCTTGAAAAAAAAAAAAAAAATTTATTGAAATTCTCTTATGTAAAACAAAAATGCAAGTGTAGCAACAAGTTCTGAGGATTGGTGTAATGAAATCCAGGAAAGTGAAAAAACAAAAAAAAAAAAAAGTTTAACTATACCAGATAAATAAGATGCATCAAATAATAATAAGATAAATAAAAATAAAGATCTCCAAAAACTATCCCCAACTTTCGGTCGAATGCATTAACAACGGCGGAATATCCTTCCGCCATCTTAAAATCGTTAAATATTCCAATATTTCAAAATAGTATCCTTGAGGACAACAAAGGCGGAATATACTTCAGGTAACTTAAAAACCGTTAAATCCTAGAATATTTCAAAACAGTATCCTTAAGGACGAAAACTAATATATATGTGAATCAAAGATATCCTTCCGCAATATTAAAATAGTATCCTTTAGGACGAAAACTAATTCTAAGTGGGCCAAGAATGTTCTTCGGCCGCCAAAAATCACCAGATCCTGGCAGATTTGAACAGTGTTCAACAAATTATGAGAATTCTATAATTACTTGAGGAACACCATGATGGTATAGAAGGATCAATAAGATTAGGATTCATGAATTAATTGCCACTTCTATTGGGATTATTTTAGTAGAATACTAGTTTCGAATGCTGAACATTCATTTTCAGTTCTAAAACCGAAAAAAAAAAAATCAACACAATAGCACTATGTTACATTGATCATTTATACTACGATTTTCAGAAATGTGAGACAAAAAATCAAATATTGATACTCACCTAAGGAGATCTAACATATATCTGAAATATATCCATCGTGGAAAAGGGAAGGGACAGGTAGGTAGAACGTTAGGATATATGATCCATTTAACATATTGGTGATGTGTTGAAAATTTTGTATGTTTTAGAACAGAATATTTAGCGTTCAGAAACTAGTTTTCTGAAAATAAATAATCATAGGTCCACATAGGTTTCAGAATCGGCCGCCGAAAATCGTCAGATCCTGGCAGATCTGAAAAAAATTATCCGTAGAATGAGTTAACAACGGCAAAATATCCTTCCGCCACCTTAAAATAGTTTAATATTCTAATATTTTAAAATAAAGTCCTTGTTGGGAAGAGGGGCTTACCGTAATTGGCTGCCTACCACTATCCCCCTTCCAGCTGGTTCTACAAATATCAATTATTAAAATAAAATAAAAATTAGGAAACCTATAAAAAAAAAAAAAAAAAAAAAATTTCCAATTATGTCACATATATTTACACAATAAATAAATAAAATCAAACAAAGAATATACATTTGATTAAAAACCTTCAATTAACCAAACAAATATAGAAAGAAAATAAAGAAAATATTTTAAACAAACCATTAACTTAAACAAAGGATATTTGAATTACTATTAGGAAAATAATTATTAAATATAAGTCCAACTAACTCACGAATACTATTTTTTATGAAGTGAAGACTGAGTTTCGGCATTTTCTTCCAAGCGACCTCATTTCTAGAATGCAACCAACGTTCGAAGGCGATTATTTCTAAACAGTCGAATTTCAATGTTCGACGCTCAGATTGTAGCGGCGGCGGTGCGCACCCAGCGATTTCAGGATCCTGAGACAAAAAATATATATTATATATATATGTAGGCGATGACTCCCATGCGTCCTGGTTGCGATATCTTTTCCAACTGACTGAGCTAGCCACTGCCGCACGAAGTCCAACCTCCAGCGATAAGAGTTCCAACACAATAAACAGGCGACCCGACGTGTGATCCACTTCCTCTTCCTTTTTTCTTTTATTTATTTAAATTATGAATACAATGAAGCTAAGGTGCTAACATTAACAAAAAAAATAATATTCTAAATTACAACTAATTGTTTGATTTTCATAATTGGAAAGGTGAAGAAAAAAAAAAATTAAAGTTGACTCTTTGAAACAATTAAAATGATATATTTTTTAAACTAAGCGTAAACAGTCCTTCAGGACGAAAACTAAAAGGACAACTATGGCGGAATATCCTTCGGCTAACTTAAAAACCGGGGGTCATCTGTGGTGCAGTGGTTAGCACTAAACCCAAGATCGCCGGTTCGCAGCCCGGCAGATGACCTTAGGATTTTTTCAAGGGAGTAAAAAATCCTTAGCTTAATTTAGGACTCCCATCGCAGCATCGTCCGATTAGCCATAGCAGCATAAAGTTACGTTAAACGAAATAAACAACTTAAAAACCGTTAAATCCTGGAATATTTCAATATATTGTCCTTATGAATGAAAACTAGCATATATGTGGCCCGAAGATGTCCTTCCGGTATGAAAACTAATTATAAGTGGGAGAGGAGAGTGTCTAAGGATGTCCTTCTGCCGCTAAAAATCGTCAGATCCTGGCAGATCTGAAAAACAGTATTCTACAAATTATAAGTTACAAATTACATAACTAATATATATATAATATTATATTCTATGTGCAGGTATGCGCTGAGTATGGGCCTGACGAAGCAGTATTTGCGCGTGGGTCAGTCGACGAGGAACCGGCTCTTCGGTGTCGCTCCCCTCAGCCGAGGTCCTTCCTTGCGCGAGGACAGGACGCCGCTCCAGATGTTGGTGTCCGAGCAGGGCAGCATCAGCCATGGTAAGTACAAGTGTAAA
Source organism: Euschistus heros (assembly GCA_003667255.2). NCBI lineage: Eukaryota > Metazoa > Arthropoda > Insecta > Hemiptera > Pentatomidae > Euschistus > Euschistus heros. The sequence goes on from RCWM02000890.1 coordinate 115,080, forward strand.
GTATACTTTATGTTTTAAGTAAATAAGTGTGGGTTAAGTGTTGTTGAAAAGGTTCCCAACTCCATCATGTTTGTTTGGAATGGACAACTGCCAGTAGATTACCTCCTTCCAGGCAGTATTGGTCGCTGTGTGAATTATCTTCACCAAATAATCAAAGAACTTAAAAACAAACTTTTTGAAGTCACTTAGTAAAATACATCATGCCTATTAAATATTTTAATTTCCTCTTCGAATGAGCCACTATAGACTACGTAGGTTTTAACCAAATTTGTCTTTAGTTAAGTAAGATGGGATCGGTCAGGTTCTTAGAGCTCTCTTCCTAGCCGATATCTTCTTTATTTTCTGACTTTATTTTAGTTCCTTTAGATCTTTTTAGTCTCTGCCCTATCTTAAGTTTTATATGTGGGTCTTCCTTCAACATTTTCCGAAAAGCTGACAAACGTGTCCTGGACGTGGGATTCAGAGATGTTGAAGCTTTGAACATCATGTTTAATTAGATTGTACCACAATGATGTTTTCTTGCAGGAGCTGGTTCTAGATGATGCTGGTCAATCTTGACTTGTCAATTCTCTCAAAATGTCCGTAGAATTGGAGGCGTCTGTTGATGGTGCTGTCCATAAGAGGTTCTTGCTATAGGTATAGATCATCGTTTCTCCATTTATGATCCTTGGGCGTAAGATCTTCGTCAAGATATTTCTTTCCTTGACCTCTAATGTCTTTATGAGTTTTGCTCCTTTGATAGTTAGGGTTTCAGCTGCATATAGGACTCCGCTTTGATTTCGGATTGATAGATATGTATTTCTTCTGGTAAACATTTCTTCATTGATTGTATACAATCTCCAGTTCCAAATCCTTTCCTCAAATGCTTTGTTGTTCTTGAGGTCTTTTCTAATCCATTCTCCCAAATATTTGAACTCTTTGACTTTACGAAGCCTGTTTTAGGGAAGAAGGTACTCTAGTGCAGATTTGTCATTTGTCGTGAACAACTGAAGGCCAGTCTTGTTGGCTATGGCATTAATCTGGTTTATCGCTGTTTCAATCAAATTTGCTAGTCGGCAAAAGAGGTACAGTCCACACGAATATTGTTTTTGAGTTTCCTGTTTATCACTCATAGGCCTGCTACAGGTAGTGTTTTTCTCTATTCTCTTATTATTTTCTTTAATACACAGTTAAATAATATGGGTGAGATCCCATCTCCCTGTCTTACTCCTGTTTTAACCTCAGGTCAGAGATTTTCTCTCTGAATAAAATTTATTAATATTAGTTAAGGGATAGGTGAACTTATTTTTTTAACCTAGACCCTTCCTTGAAAAAAGTACAACACAGTTTGCAAGTTCTTCATCCAACTTGTATCTTAATATACTTTGACCAATATTTTCTTCAATAAAGGAGTTACAAATGTAGATAATTAACATGTATTTTATAAAACAATTACTCCTCAGCATTTATTGTAAAAAACACCACGGTGACACGTCATTTACATGGCCAATTCTTAAACCTTGTAAATGACACGGTGTGTTAACACCAAGTGATAGTTTTGAAGTCTGATGATGGAACCTTGATCCCGAAACATGTTACATGTTTTTACAATGTATGCTGAGAAGTAATTGCTTTATAAAATACATGTTAATTATATACTTTGACTTAATTTTTGGGAAACTGTTGTTTATCTTGCTAGGATAAGAACTAGTGCACACAGTGAATCACATAAGATCTTAAAAATCACGGTGAGCCATTGGAATTTCCATTAAACGTAATAAATATTTAATTTGTAATTTATCTTCGAAAAAAAAAAAAAAAGAAAAATCAAAGGCTGACACATTGATTTTATATTTTAAAAACAAGGAAAATTATTTTGTATTGCGCACGGAAACACTCCTTTTTAACCGGTCGGCCTTCGCAATTCTAAAATAAAGTGCACTTTTAAATAATTTGCATTTGCGATAGTCATTACAATTATCGATATCATTCGATATCATCTGACCAAAGATTGATTAGTCCGATCTATGACTACAGGTCATGTTTCAAGGTTCATGTGACTCGTTTCCTGACAACTAAACGCAAATCATTATTTTCGTATGACTAGTTTCATTTAAAACATTTTCAAAGTAATCTATATCTGCACTATTATATAAAAGGACAAGCACATTTTTCGTTTGTGATCACAAACTGCAAAAACTACGGAACCAATCAATACAAACCATTAACCAGATGTTTATTGTTTCAGAAAGGTTTAGCAATGATAAAATATAATAATTTTCAATTGATTAGTTATTAAAAAAGCGATAATATTTGAATAACAGAGAAGTTAAAAGAATTACCGATATGAGGCGAGCGTCATTCTACATGAGAGGTTTCCAAGGTTCGGTGTTCTATGGAACTTGCAATTGATAATAAAATTTACTAATATTAATTTTTTTTTTTTATATACATTTATTGAAATTCACAATTGTTCAGAATATATACATCAAGTAAATGTATTGACAACGATTATAACAACATGTTAAAACTTGAAAAGAACTACTCATCAAAAGCACTTTATTAAAAATTCTACACTAGAAGGTCTCTAGACCATCTTCGTTTCAGACACTTCGGAGGATATTCAGAAATGGATTGGGAAGCAAGTTGAGAAACTAACGGATTTGAGTGATTATGGAGCTTACTATGAAAGGATAGGTATCTGTTGTGGGCTAAATCAGCAACATATGGAACATTAAGATCTTTATGGATAGGTTTATTGGTAGCAAACTAAGGAGCATGGATGGTTTAGTGGAGCCCTAATGCTCAACTCCGTACGTCCAAATCGGTCTAATTACTTTTATGTAAATGAATCTTTTGCAATTAATTGGAATCTTTGAACGTTTTCTAGTAAATGTTGAAGTAGTCTGAAACGACAATATTAAATTTAATTTTTAAAAATATTTTAATATGTGGATCCCAGTAAAGTTTGAAAATTGATAAATTCATGTTTAGTACCTTTCCGCAATAGATTTTACAATAAAACTACTGAACACATCGGTGCCAAATTTTAACTACATCATTTTAATTTTTCTTGGAAGGTTTAGCAATAATACAAATTTAATGTACAATGTTGAGAGGCAGAAACGGGGTTTGCCACACTGTCATAGGTTAAAAATCACTTCAATGTGTGAAAATGTCATTGACGAAATAATGTTCAGTTCCATTCTGGCATTTGTAATGGGAGATGTCAGTCTAATATAAAATATAATACTTATAAAGAAGGTGTAGGAAGTTAGTGTGTGCAATCATGAAAACACATTTAATTTTTTTTTTCGTTATTAATATTTACAACTGTACAAAATATGTACATCAAGTAAATGTGTTGATAACGATTATATAACATGTTAAAACTTGAAAATAACTACGCATCAGTAGCATTTCAATAAACATTCTACACAAGAAGATCTCTAGGCCATTTTATTTTAAGACGCCTCGGAGGATTATCGGGAATAGAGTGGGAAGCAAGTTGAGAGACTAGTGGATCGGAGTGGTTATGGAACTGAATATGAAAGGATAAGTATCTGGTTTGGGATAAATCAGCAACATATGGAACATTAAGATCTTTATGGATAAGTTTATTGGTGACAAAGTAAGGAGCATTGAGGATCTTTCGAAGGATTTTGGATTGTAAGGATTGAATACGAGTTGAATTGGATGGTTTAGTGGAGCCCCAAAGCTCAACTCCGTACATCCAAATCTGTCTAATTACTTTTATGTAAATGAATCTTTTTTAATTAATTGGGAGATTTGAACGTGTGTAAATGTTGAAGTAGTCTGTAACGACGGGCAGTTTTTTTGTCGTTTTAATCTTGTATGTGGATTCCAATTAAGACCTTTGTCTAGGTGGAGTCCTAGGTAGCGGATCTGTTCAACAAGGACTATTGGAATATCATTAAAGGATACTGTAGGACAGGAAGTCGTAGGTTTTCGACGAAGGGGAATGTTTTTTTGATGATATTTGTTTAGATTAATGGTGATGACAGTAGTAGGATAGGTATCTACTATCAGCTGTAAAAATATAAATTAAAAAAAATAAATAGTTTCTAAATAATAGCTATTTCCTTATTAACCACTCCATTTCACAACTTTTTGTTTTAACTAACACAAATTAATAATTATCTTCCCTATTTGAGGTTCGATCGGCATGAAGAACCCACCCAGCACCAATAATGAACTGTATATACATAGTTGGAAGTTATCTTGCAGCAATACAAGTTGTAAATTGATTATACAATAACTAAGAATGAAGGACCTACAGAGAATGTTAGGTAACTTAAATACTATTGTTGAATAACTACCCGCATATCTTAGCCAAGGTAGTCCGGTGAGGTTATTGCTGTTGCTGTAGCTACTTGATATATTGCTGTTGTTGAGTTGTTGCTTGAGCATAACTACATCTTAGCAGTGGATAAGCTGCTTGTTGTTGTATTGTTCTCTGCCTTTAGTTCTCATTCAGTATCAATAGCAGTAAACCTAGCTAAAAGGCAAGGAATGTCTTCAACTAAAATACCAACACAGTTAATGGATTTTTTTTTAATTGGTGCAGTATTTTTAAATAGAAAAAGTAACCTTTATTCGTGATTGTGTGTTTATCTTGCTATAAAATTCAATTTACGAGGTTATTGAATACTGTCCTAGATCATGAAAACACAACTGTTCAGAACTCTCATAACTGATACTATAAGAATGTTTTTGTTGTAACGAATGCCAATGTTTAATTTGATTAATCTTTGAATTATTTATGGGTTTAGTTGGTTTTATGGGTCATTTTCATTTTCAATGGGATTATAGGGGTGTGTGGAACTAGGGTAGGGATTATGCAAGTGGATTTAGATGATGAAAAAGATTTGGATGAAGTTTTGAAAATTTCACAGGTATGGATTCTAGGACGAAAGATATATTAAGTTAGTTATTTAAGGTTTTGTTGGAGACATAATATGATGGACATAATATCTCATTGGTCATGGTTCTCGGGAATTTAGATTGGAAGGATTGGATACGTTTGATTTTCGAGCATTTTGCTGTACTCCAAATTTCTAGTCCGGAGGTCTAGATAGGATTTAGAATAATCTTCTGTTTAGTTATTGTCTTTTAAATCTAGTATGTTGGTTCCAAGTGGGTTTTTATGTCTAAGATTTTTTTTAAAAATTATTAATTGAAATTTACAACTGTATATACAATATAAAAATATAACACATCAAGTAAATATGATGATAATGATAAAAATGACAGGTAACTTGTTTTTAAAGCAACTACCCATTGGTAGCACTTATAAAGGTTCTATATAATGAAGTACTATATTAGAAGGTCCCGAAACCATCTTCTTTTCAGGTGCCTCGGAGGGTTATCTGGAATGGAGTAAGAAGCAAGCTGTGATACTAATGGATTAGAATTGTTGTGGAGTTTGCTTTGAAAGGATAGGTATCTGGTTTGAGCTATGTTAGAAACGTAAGGTATATTAAGTTCTTTGTGGATAAGTTTGTTTGTGACGAAGTAAGGGGGATTTAGGATTTCTCTAAGGATTTTGGATTGTAAGGATTGGATACGATATGAATTGGATGGTTTAGTGGAGCCCCAAAACTCAACTCTGTATCTCCAAATTGGTCTAATTACTGTTATGTAAATAAGTCTTTTTTAATTAATTGGAAGGTTTGAACGTTTGTCAAGTAAATGTTGAAGTAGTCGAAAACGACGGGCAGTTTCTTGTCGTTTTAGTCTTGTATGTGGATTGCAAGTGAGACTTTTGTCCAGATGGAGTCCTAGGTAGCGGATCTGTTCAACGAGGATAGGTGGACATCATTAAAGGATACTGTAGGGCAGGAAGGCGTAAGTTTAAGAGGAAGGATAAAGGTTATTTGGACTTTTATTCTCCATTTTGACACCATTCTTGAATGTTTATAATATGGGATTGAAGTGTCTGGAAGGCAACGAAGGAATCATTGTTTACTGATAACACACAAGGGTCATCAGCATATATGGTGTAGAGGATTAGTTGTCTAAGATGAAACCAAGATGTCGCACAGTATCAGATCTGGGCAATGGGGTCTTATTGAATAGGACTGTGTGGCAGGAACTACGGCGAAGAGAAAAAGTCAGGAGGGTGCATTTGGATTTTTTAACTTTTATTCACCATTTGTTGCACCAGAGTTTGCTCTGTGAGAGGTGATTTTGGGTTAGAAATAGTTTTAATTAAATGGACTTTGCTTTGAAGAGTAGTCTTCTATTATGTTCAATGTGTTATCTGAAAAGAAGGTATACTTATGCAGGCGGAATTATTTTGTTTTACAGGAACTAAGGAAAAACATGTTTCTCAACAGAAAAACAAGAAAAATAAAGATATGAATTTCGTCCGCAGAGACACTGACCTCCCATATTTATAAAAATTGGAATTTTATTTATTTGATTAAATTTATCTAATAATCTATCTACAGTCTGTTACATAATCGAGGTAATAAACTAAAAGTAATTAAAAATTTGAACTAAATATATTAAAAAATATATATAACTAAATATTTTGACAGTTACTTAATTTAGTGAGATTTATAATCCAGATTAGGCAATATAGATTCGATATTTCGGTGAAGGTTGTTAAGTTTAGACTCCCAGAAATCGCGTGAGTGAATTACAAAAGGAAACATTATTTTAAATTGGGATTGCACTCATATTTCGTGAATTTCCTTTAGGATATGGCCGTTTCGAAATCTTTTAGTGGTTATATAATTTTACCTTCTTGTATCCTTCTCTATGGACCTCCGGATTTGGGCTAAACTATGCAGTCTTAAGTCTTCTAGATGTCCTTAAAATTTTGTCTTAATTGTAGCGAAATATGCGAGATATCGCAAATTATTTACATTTTGTCAGAAATTGACAGCTCCTTGCCTTCTAAAATCCTACAAAATTTTAAAGATAAAAAAAAAAAATTATTTTTGATTTCGACAAAATTAAGTTTCTACATGTTTTTTGAGATGAGAAATTTGAAAATAATATCAGTTTTTAATTTAAAAATTTATAATGGAAATATTTTTATTTCAAATTGCATAGAAATCCTAAGATTGATGAATAATCTAAAATTAACATCAGGGTTTGGTTAAAAAATATGAATATTTTTTTTAAATGGTCTTATTTGAAATTAATTGTGTAAAAACTAAAAAATATATATAAATAGATCATTTTAAAACGTCTTATTTATACAATATAAGTGAGGAAAATTTTAAAATTAAAAACTGATATTATTTTTAAATTTCCTATCTCAAAAACATGTAGAAACTTAATTTTGTAGAAATTAAAAATATATATTTTTTTTTATCTTTAAAATTTTGTCTCATTTTAGAAGGCAAGGGGCTGTCAATTTCTGAAAAAAATGTAAATAATTTGCGATATCTCATAAACTGCATAGTTTAGCCCAAATCAGGAGGTCACAGGATTTCCGCTTATTGAAATATCTCAAGTTATAGCTGACCTTGGATTTTTTCATTCACATTTTGTTCAGTAAAATCTGGAATAAATTCAATGTTATACGCCTTGATAAAAAGCAGAATGCATGCTGATTCTAGTGATGCTATTACTATTGTAATCGGTTAACACACAGCAGTTGTTATGGCCGTTAGAAATTGTTAATCAAAAAATTTAAACTTCAAAATTTTAACCTCCTCGAAACGGGTAAAAAATCAATATTTTTTCATTTTGATAAAATTCCACGTATAAGGGTTTTATGGTGCGATAAATCGAAATTTGATGTTAGTTGTTCATGAAAAAAAGGTTTCCACTGATTAACAACGAATTTTCTTGAAATTTTGTCATTTTTTGAAAAATTTTGAGCACCCTTAAGCCGGGTAGTGTCTTGAGCATAGCAGAAGTATTTTTATATCTAAAAGCATACATAACTGCAATTAAATGTGAAAGAATCGTTTGTCTATCTTGACTGAGAGCTGAGAAAAAAAATAAAACGTGATTTTCATATTTTATTTTTTCTCTCGGCTCCTAATGCTCATTGGTGGTTATAATTCTAGTTTTGCACTATTATAGGTCCCTACTACCCACACAAAAATCGGCATTCAAATCTGTGTTACAACTGCAAACGTCCCCTTGTGAGTAACTGACTGAAGATTGATTTAGGAATTATAATCTTTGAAGGAAGCAAAAATTTAAACAAATAAAAGAATGTAAAGGATAACATTAAGTGTTTACATATCTCAATGCATAGCCTGACGAACTTTGAAATCGCTACCTGTAACATTTTTGTTTTGTTTCTTTTTTTTTTTTGCGATTTTCTCTAAATATTAGCAAAAACGAGCAAATCTCTAAAGGACTTTTTGTCTTAGTTTTTAGGTCCCCTATAAGTTCCTGAGGTTTTGCCATTTAAATTCGGGACACCCTGTATAACAAAACATTTTTTTGATTGAATTTCTGAAATAAAACTGTTGTTAAATGTTCGATAAGATTAATAGTAACAGAGCTAGAGGGTGTTAAAAAGTTACGTTTTTGTATGTGAATAACAATTTACAGCAAAAAAATATAATATCTATGTAAAAACAGAGAAGATATTTAGGAAAACGTATCCTATTCTTATGATAATTAGAAGAATTTAAAAAAGTCTGATTATTCAAATTGGTAATTATCAATTAATTTTTATAGTTTTTTAATTCTAATCCAATGCAAAACTATTATTATTTTTTTATTGTTTTAGTAACACAACTGGCAGTAATAAAGAAAGGAATTACGAGCCGTATAACGTTATTAATTGGGGAAAAAAAATCAATGAATAATTTTAAATATTGATGTCTTTTAATTAAATTTAAAAACATGCAAATACAATTAGAAGAAGCTAATAAATCGTACCTTACGATTTCCATAATCACATAAAGATTGTATATTGTAAAGTACTTATGTAAATTTTTATTCGCAAATCCATTTACCTAACTTATAACTGATCTAGTCGCCTCAAGAGGTATTTAACAACAAAAATATACTTGTTTATATTCACAAGATACCTATCCTTCAATGCTAATCTCCATCCACTTGAAGGGTAAACCAGACAGTTAATGACACCCTTAAGGAAATATTCAGAAATATTCTTACTATTGAAATAATAGTTCAATAAAGTTAAAACTTGCAGTCATTTTTCCTTAATTACGATACCTTAAGCTAAGTAAGAAAGTTCACACCAAACATTATTCCTGGAAGATATTTTACAAGGTAGTGACAAAAAATAATAGTCCAGTCAATAAACATATTGTTGAGTGCATGAAATATGCGATAATTTTTGACTTCATTGCTTCGTTAGGAATAGTTAGAAGGTAAACATACTAAAAGTCCCTGCCCCTGGGGGTTGAGCTAACAATGGAGGGAAGGGGAGAAGTTCAATTTTTTTGGTTTTTCGATTATATCTCGAAAACAGTGGATTCTAGAAAAATATGTTCAAAATAAAAATTGAAGTTAATTAAATTTCCTATAAGATAGTTCATATAAATATTTGTTGAACTTCCGACTGTTTTCGAGATATACGTTATTGAAAATCGATAATTTTCGCAAACATATAATTTTTATCTTACTTTTTGGTAAGCATTTAGTTTTAGTGCCTTCCACGAACGTTTCTCAAAAAATATGTCAGAATCATTTAATTATATATATATATATATATATATATATATATATATATATATATATATATATATATATATATATATACGTTTTTTGCATTTAAATCAAATATTAAACAAAAAGTGAGGTGAACATTTTTCGAAAATAATCGATTTTAATTAGCGTATATCTCGAAAACCGTTGGAATTTTGACGAATATGTGTATAATTAATTTGATAGAAAATTTAATAAGCTTTAATTTTGGTCTGAAATATATTTTTCTAGAGTCCACCGTTTTCGAGATATAATCGAAAAACACAAAATTACCCAAGGGCGGGTACTTTTAGTATGTTTACCTTCTAAATATTCCTAACGAAGCTTCGAAGTAAAAAATTATCACATATTCAATGCATACTACATCCCTCATTGACTATACACAAGTACCAAGCAAATGTTTCACACTAGGGTAAATAAATCACCCCTCATTAAGCATTCATTGACTGAACTATAAGGTAAAATATTTTTTTCCTAATAGGTTGTTTATTTACACCCTGTTGATATCTTTTAAAATATCAATCACAAACGGACCGAATTGAAAGTACTTATACACAGTTGAGCTGTAGGATTTAAAAGGAATCTTATGGGTGTTTGTTTTTTTTCTAACTTTTTTTTTTTTTCTAATTTTTAAGTTAGTGTATCAATAAATGTCTGTGGTTTCCATAACTGCCTGGTTCACTATATTCCAACTTGCTTTCCACCTGATTCCCGAAAACACCCCGAGAAGTCTAAAAAGAAGACGGCCTAGGGATTTTCTAAGGTAGAAGCTTCATTTTGGTGTTAATAATGGGAAATTTGTTTACAAGTTATTGTAATAATTTGTTTACACATTTACGTAGTGTATCTATTTGATATAGAAGTAATTATCAAAGAATGAAAAATAAATCGTCTTTACTATTTATAAAATATAATAATGGTGATATTAAAATATCAAGAAAGAAAAAATGTAATAATATTTTAACTGATTTTATTGAATTTATAATACAATATGCCTCACTTTAGGGCAGTAAGTAATATGGACGACAAAGAATCCACAAAATATGTAAACTGAAAATTTCTCACTTTAATTAATATAACAAATATAAATAAATAAAACACTAAATCCACGTAGAAATTAATCTTGTGAACTTTTGTAATAGAGCGAGAGCCCGTGAACCCCAGACCTTCGTTATTTTATAAAAGATGAAAATTTGTCAGTGCATGCTCCCAATAGAGGTACGAACGTTGGGCTATGAATGAAGTTCGGGTTATCGTGGCCTTGGCAGGTAAACGGTGCTAAAGGTGTGTAAAATACCAGCCTACTATCGTCAAATTATGAAGTGTGATTTTTTGATATTTCTTTCAGAATTGTACTTACGTTATGGTATAAAAGCTGATTTTTATATATATTACTCGGGCAATGATTAGGTGATGTTTCCTCATCAGCCAGACACCATCGTGGCAACCCCTTGCCAGACACCCTTAATGCTCATTTAATTGTAATTGTACTAACGTTGTAGTATAAAAGCTGATCTTTATATATATTACTTGGGTAATAATTAGATGATGTATCCTCATCAGCCAGACCGTTCTGACAGTTCCAACCCCTTGCCAGACAAGCATGTAGGGTAGCTGTAGTAGCGAGCACGAGGCAAGATACATATGGCTGGGTGGGAGTGAGATAGTGAGTGATGTCTGTCGCGATCCTTCACCACGCCCTTGTATTGTACTGCACATGTATTGTTTTACTCAGTCCGTGTTTATATCAGCTTAAATAATTTTATATGTTCTTGTCAAATATTAATAATAATAACTTTATTCGTCAAAGAACAAGTTCTTGTTTAAGTACAGTTTGCACTGTAAACAAAATGTTATGATTATCATTTTAATAGGCATGAGTGATTTTATTTCCCTTCCTCTCTCTTTTCCGGTGTTTTGTCGTCACTTATATAAATACCTGTACTTTTTAATAAATCTTTATTTTCAAATATTTTCCTATTTAGCTTATTATTATTTGATGAGACTAAAATAGGGTCCTTTTCTTATAATTATTAATACTTGACAAGAACATATAAAATTATTTAAGCTGATATAAACACGCACTGAGTAATAAACAATACATGTGCAGTAAAATACAAGAGCGTGGTGAAGGATCGCGACAGACCTCACTCACTATCTCACTCACACCCAGCCATATCTTGCCTCGTGCTCGCTCTTACAACTACCCTTCATGCTTGTCTGGCAAGGGGTTGGAACTGTCAGAACCGTCTGGCTGATGAGGAAACATCATCTAATTATTACCCAAGTAATATATATAAAGATCAGCTTTTATACAATAACGTAAGTACAATTCTGAAGGAAATATCAAAAAATCACGGTTCATAATTTGACGATAGTAGGCTGGTATTTTACACACCTTCAGCACCGTTTACCTGCCAAGGCCACGATAACCCGAACTTCATTCATCACCCATCGGTCGTACCTCTATTGGGAGCATGCGCTGACAAATTTTCATCTTTTATAAAATAACGAAGGTCTGGGGTTCACGGGCTCTTAGTCTATAAGACTTTTACCCATTAGATAAGAGGGAATAAGAAATTAATTTATAATAAATTAAATCCATTATGAAATTCATGTCGTTAACTTGTTTCACCTATTTACATTTAAGAAGACTGAATATCAATATAACAAACTAAACAACAAAATCCAAGTTGAAACTGTAGAAGTGATTGTTTACATGTGAGGTTATAGGAATGAACTATCGGAAAATATAAACTCGAAATGA
>RCWM02000890.1:132500-290753 GCA_003667255.2 Euschistus heros
CTTTGAAAGATGTAGGACAGATTCCATAATTAGACAGGAGGAAGAAAAAATAAAGTGAACCGAAGAAAAAACTAAAAAAAAAAAAAAAAAAAAAAAAATAATAATAAATAATTTTTATCTAATTACACTGGTCAACACAATTTTTGTTTCTTTAATTTTTTTTAATTCTTATTGGGTATTTCAAAGGCCCTGATTATGAAAAAATTACTGGGAGAGCTTTATTTTGTGAAATATAAAGTTTACTGTTTTGATTAAAAAATGTAAGGAAATTAATACATAATGTTGACAAAATTTTGTTGGACATAATTATCAAATGATTTCCTTGAATAAACGACTTTAGGTAGATCTCTCTGCGTAAAATATTTGTGTATTCTTCTTTCAAAGTCGTCGAATGTGCAATAGTTATGGATCCTCACTTGTTACTGCTATGGAGTAAAACACACTTTAAACTTCTTTCACTGCTTTCCATAAAAATACACCAATTCTTAGGCTTGTAATTTATTAAACCCATCTTTTGCAAAATACCACCAACATCGTTACAAAAAACTAAAGCTTTCTCTTGAGAAAAATAAGGTGACAGATTATTTTCTCAAATTTTTTTCTTTTAAACGAGGCGAAAACAATTCTGAAGGTTCTTTCGGTAAGTTGAGATCCCTCACTAAGTCATTTAGTTATTTATGATTAAATGGTTGGGGTTCTGAAAGGCTACATTTGTAATCTGGAGTCATCACTTGATAAATTTTGTTCGCGTTCACAGATATTTGGATCATCAAAGGATTTAGATGTGCTGGGTTGTACCTATAGTGATTTTAATTGAGATCGTTGAGCAGAAGATAAGTTAGGATATGACCACTTATTTCGATTTCCAGGGTGAATTCCGTTTATTTTCACAACCCAGAAGTAGCAGTCGTCATGTTTTTGAGGTTCTTGCCAAATCATGGGAGTTACGAACTTCACTGCATCTCTTTTCCAGCTGGACCATAACCGTAGACACACAACACATTTTTGGCAAACAATATGAGGAACCCATGGCTTGTCCTGATTGTACAAATCTATTTTGGAGTATGGATGATATGCTGTTTTTACAAAGTCTGATATAGGTTTTCGATATTTTTCAAATATATATTCGCCACAAATATTTCAAAAACAATCTGGATTAGGCACACAACACCACCTGGACGAATGCCTATCAAAAACAACAACAGAATATATTTTATTATCCAACAAAAAATCTAAGTAAAAATACTAAATAAGGTTGGTAAGCTATAACACAAAAACAAAAGCTGTTAGAGAAACATTGTTGTCATATTTACAAAATATGAATCAAATTTAGTTGGAAACAACAAAATAGTCACAGGAAAAACAAACAATTTTTTTTTTTTTTTTTTTTTTTTGTTGACCAGTGTTATTAGCGTACATAATGTGTGAATATATTAATTGCCATCCATGTTACTTATTACCTTTTAGTGAAGCAGGTTGTGCTATTCATTCAATATAACTTTTTTTTCTTATTTTTTTTTAAAATAATAATTTATTGAAATTTACAACTGTACAATATTTATACATCCAGTAAATGTGCTGTTACCTATTACAATAACGTGACAAAACTTGTAAAGAACTACTCATCAGTAGTAGCACTATAATAAAAATTCTACACTAGAGGGTCTCTGGGCCATCTTCTTTTCAGACGTCTCGGAGGATTATCAGGAATGGTGTGGGAAGCAAGTTGAGAAATTAGGGGATTTGAGTGGTTATGGAGCTTACTATGAAAGGATTGATATCTAGTTTGGGCTAAATCTGCAACATATGGAACATTAAGATCATTATGGATAAGTTTATTGGTGACAATAAAACAACTGCTGCAAAATGATACCTGCTGTAAAATTACCTTTTAAAGAATCAATTAGTAACGATTCGTTACATCATAAATTTCACATTAAAATGAAATAGAATTATAAAAGGAAATGTAATTTGTTTGGGTTTCATTGGGAAATTTTAATTTGTGTAAAATGCCACATCATTAACATTTACCATTTGAGTTTTCAATTATTTTTTATTACTTTCAAAGTATTATTCAGTCGAGTGGGCGATGTATGAATGTGATTCAATAGTTCAAACCACAAATCCGTTTCAAAATTCTATTTACGAATTACAGAGAAAGACTCATTTACACGGCAGTAATCTGACATATTTGGACATAATATTGCTTTGGGGTCTATTAAACCATCTAATTTATTTTGTATTCAATCCTTCAAAAATCTTTAATTCTTCTTATTATGTCAAACATAATATAAAATGCTATTAATGACGTTATATGAGATAGTTGTGTAATTTGGGTGGGGATATATACTTTTTGGTGTAACGTTTTTTTTTTTTTTCACAGTAAAACAAAAATGTAACATTTTGACAGGCTCTTTTGTTGTTACACGAATCCAAAAATTGGTCGACAGTCTCCTGATTATAAATTTAGTGGTAAATTTTTTTTGCTACGCAACATTTACCATTTAGGTGTTAAATTGGTTTGAAGGAAAAAACGCATGTTTGTTTATTTCAAATAATCATTGTCAGTGTAATGTAATTATTAGTTTAAGTAATTTGATCCTTAAAATTCGTTAAATGTAAATTGATCAAAAGAAAAATTGAGAATTTATTAAAAATGTAATTGACACTTGATTTGGATATTGTACAAAGAATGATGGGGGAAAGCAGTTGATTATACAGTTCAGAAATGAAAAAAAAAACTTCGCTCCTTTGAGAAATTGTTCCTGATTTTTATATTTTTATGTGTGCTGATTTCGAATCTAAAAACAAAATTTTATCTAGCATCATTTTTGAGAAATTAGATTTCATTTTTGAAAAACCTGAAATAAAGTATTTTTTTTTTTTTTTAATTTCATTTGTTTAGTTTTTTCACTCCCATAAAAACTTTTTGTGACATTTAAATTTACAAGTGTGATGAATCCGAATAAATCATAACAAAAAAATTTATTAAGCACAATTTTTTTTATATATAGATCGGAGGTTGTTTAAAAGTAAACAACTGAAATAGCACTTTTTTCCTATATTTTCATAACACTTTTTTTTTTTTTATGAAAAACAGTAATATATAAAATAATAATATTTAATACTAAATATAATTAATGTGTATATATTTTCCTTTTGTACTCCACACCACGTGTCTTCTGTTGTAGTGTCTAACAGTAGTCGGCAAGCATCTTCTCATTGCATTTACCGCTGTACCTTTTTTCCATTGAGGCTGTCTTTTGATGAAACCTTTCTCCGTGTTCATCTAAAACTGCTCCCAAGTTAGAAGGGAAGAAATTCAAATGGAAAAGCAAAAAATAAATTTTTGAGGAAACGCTGCAACCCATGGCCTCTTATGATAAAAGCAATTCTTCTACAATGTCATTTATGCAACAAAATTCATATGCTCTCAAATGTTTTTTTTTTGTAATACACTATAAAAGTTTCAAAATCAAATAGGTTTTTTTGATTTTTTGTTAAATCTTTCAATGATAAAAAAATGCTCAAAATGTCGAAAAACACCTTATTTTTCGAATTAAAACACAAATTTGACAAAAAATGGTGCTTGAATCAGATTTTCTGACTTTGGATTCGTGTTCAGCACACTTCAAAACATAATAAAAGGACAACATTTTTCGGTAACGGTTCGGATCGGCGACACCACCAAACTAGGTTGACCCGCGCTACACCGACCAGTTCGATCCTTACGCTTCACTTCATGTTTACATTTTTCGATAGTTCATTCCTATAACCTCACATGTAAACAATCACTTCTACAGTTTCAACTTGGATTGTGTTTTTTTAGTTTGTTATATTGATATTTAGACTTCTTAAATGTAAATAAGTGAAACAGAAGTTAACAAAATGAGTTTCATAAAGGATTAAGTGTTTTATGAATTCATGTTTTCTTATTTCATCTAAGCTTATGTGTAAAAGTGTTATAAAACTTAAGAAGATTAATTTGTACATGGATTTGGTGTTTTACATATTTATATTTGTTCTATCAATTTAAGTGATAAAATTTACAACTTGTAAAAGTGTTATGAAACTTAACAAGATTTATTTGTACATAGATTTGGTGTTTTATATATTTGTATTTGTTGTTTCAATTTCAGTATACATATTTTGTGAATGGATTCTTTGTCATCCATATTACTTTTTGTGCTAAAGTGAGACAGATTGTATAATTAATTCAATAAAACATATCAGTTTATAAATAAATGTGAGAAAGTATATCACAGGTTTTTTATGTTTTCTTATTTCCACTTCCCATAAGAAAATATAGCAGAAATTAACATCATCACTTTCAACTAGGATTCTATCTTATATTATATAACGGCTTATAACATGGAGAATTGACAATGTGAAAATAATCACAGATTAAGAGGTAAATGACACATTACTATATAATTGTAGAACTATTGGTATAATGTTATAGATTAATGAGTTTTTAAAAAAAATTAGAAGCCTGATGATGGAACATTATCTCTGAAATATGTAGCTACAAATTTTAAATAAATAGGAGTTATGCCAAATAAATACTTAAGGATTCTGTCTTTTTTTATATTTATAAATTGTTATTTTCACTTCTCTGACAGAAAGTTCATCGGGAATTAACTTTACTGGTGGTTCAGTAGTATATTAATTGTTGATTAAATTAATATTAATTCAAAATTGATTTAGTGTCTTATATTTTGATATTTCCTTATTTCCACTTTAATGTTTCCTTATTTCTCATTTTAATATTACAAGGTAAACAGAAGTTAATATTACTTTGAACAAGGATTTAGAGTTTCACAGTAAATGTAGGAGAATAACCTTTCCCTTCTAAAAGCAGCGAGTAGAACATCGAAATAAATCGGTACAAGTTTAGAATCGATAAAAGGTATTCTGAGCGGGTTTAGGGGTTGGTGTCGCCGATCCGAACCGTTACCCATTTTTCTTTAAGGGAGTATTTTGATGCAGAAAAGTGTTATAGGCAGATATATCCATGAATTTTTCTTCCCTCAGTCGGGGAGATATTGAGTTTTTTTTAAATCTACATAGAATATTTCAAATAATTATATATATATTTATATATATATATATATATATATATATATATATATATATATATATTTATATATATGAGCCCTGGCTCCGCCTAACAGACATAATAGCCTCGCTTAACTAATATTTTACTTTTCAAGTGGTACTTGTGTATAGTCAATGATGGGTGTAGAGTGAATGAAATATGTGATAATTTTTGACTTTATAGCTTCGTTAGGGATAGTTAGAAGGTTAACATACTAAAAGTCCCCGCCCCTGGGGGGTGAGCTAACGGAAGGGGGGAGGAGAGAAGTTCAATTTTTTTGGTTTTTCGATAACTCGAAGACGGTGGGCTCTCGAAAAATATATATGTCAAAATTAAAGCTCATTAAATTACCTAGAAAATTGTTTATGTACATATCTGTCGAAGTTCCAACGATTTTCGAGATATACGCTAATGAAAATCGATTATTTTAGAAATAAAAAAAATGTTCACCTCACTTTTTGTTTAATATTTGCTTTAAATACCAGCAAAGTATATATGAAATTAAAGTAAATTTACTCCTCTACAATTATGATCCTGACGTTTTTTCTGAGAAACGATTGTGGAAAGTACTAAAAGCAAAAGTTTAACAAAAAGTGACATTTTTAATAACGAATATCTCGTAAACGGTTAGAATTAAGACAAAGTGTTATATAATTGATTTTACAGGAAATTTAATAAGCTTTTTTGTTTATATGAAACGTATTTTTCTAGAGTCAACTTTTTTCGAGATATTATCGAAAAACCAAAAAAAAAACTTCTTCTCTCCTTCCCAGCGTTAGCTCACCCACCAGCGGCGGGGACTTTTAGTATGTTTACCTTCTAACTACTCCTAACGAATCTACGAGGTCAAATATTATCGGATATTCCATGCACTCTACAATGTGTGACTGGGCTATAAGTGCAATTTGTGAGCTATGTGTGCTTACCAAGGAAGCTAACTTATTTCTCTTTATTTGTGTCCAAATGAATTAGTATTTTTTTTTTTTTTTTACAATATTGTATATTTATTTGTGATTTAAATTTTTTTTTTTTTTTTTATGAAATACAATTTTTACACTTTAGTTTAACACATTTTTTACGCGGGTCACAGATATAAAACAGGCTATTATGATATTTAACCCGTTGAGCCGTTATAAAGGTATATATAAAAACCTGGCCAATACAGAAGAGATAAATACTTATGTTATCAGCTGTGTTGTTCTTGTTGTTTACTATTGAATCTTAGTCAGTCTTTGACCGGTATGCATAGGCAGTGGTTAGTGCTAGTTCGTTTGCTCTTAGTGGGTTTGCTTCACCTCTTCACCTACATTTATTGGTAATATATTTATACATACAAAGCTTTCTTACGGTCATAATAAACAAACATCAGACATCTGATGTTTTGTTTATGCGCGATTAAAAATATATATTATGAATCTATATTAAACAATATATTTGTTCAATAAATAATATATATATATTTATCCATATACACATTTTCTTTCTTCCTTCTCCTCTCTCTCTCTTTTTGACGTTTCGACCCCTTATTTAATGGGATCCTCTTCAGAACAAAAACTGTGTACCCCGAAACTCCAGGCCAGTTACCCTGGTGTCTGAGCTGGCAAGCACTTGCTGCAGGAGTCGGTGGGCTTACTGGCCTGGAGTTTCGGGGTACCCAGTTTTTGTTCTGAAGAGGATCCCATTAAATAAGGGGTTGAAACGTTAAAAAGAGAGGAGAGAGGAGAAGGAAGAAAGAAAATGTGTATATACATACATACATATATATATTTGTTTAATACGGTTCTTGAGATTCAGTCAATAAATAAAAACAATTTTTAAATCGCCCAATAAACAAAACATCAGACGTTCTAAATCCCAACACATGTTATTTTAATTGAATACATTCAGACCATTTAAATTATTTACATTTTACATTAATATAAATAGTTTAAATCATATATCCATTTATATATTACACAGAAAAATCCAGGCTTGGTATAAATTTGTACCTGGAATACTACCAGTTTTGGAAATAACAATCCTCCCAATTTAGTACTAGAATTGTTATAATTTAGTAGTATATAACAATAGCATATCCACCAGTAACATTGTAAGTAGTTTCATACTCCTCTATATTCTGTAATTATATGTAATTAACTATTTTAACGAATGTTTTTATATATATTTACACTGTAGCTAACTTTATGTTTTGAAATAACTTGTATAACTTATATAATTTTATTGTAACCTGTTTTTTCACTGTAGGGCATGATTATGAGAACAATATAGTCTCGAAACGTAACCAAAATAGTTGTTTTTATTTACTGACTGAATATCAATGGCCTCACTGAACATAATACCAGTTAAGAAATTTATCCATATATCCTTATATATATATATATATATATATATATATATATATATATATATATATATATATAAATGTTATAGTCTCATTTATAGTTTACATTATTCTTACTGCATTTATTTAACCGTATAAGTCCACGATCAGACACTTTTCAACTAATCTTAAACACGGGATTTGAATATTATTAATTTAAAAAAATAATAATAAAAATCAAATCCGATCAAGATTTTTATCTGGAATTTTTAAAATCATTTGATGATTTTTATTAAGGTCGATTTTTATTTTTGATCATAAGTGATAAAAATGGAATTCTGATCATTATTTTTGAACAAAATATTTACAATTAATAATAATCATAATTTTTGAGTGATTCCTTTCTTAATCAGAAAGTTATTTTTTTTTTAATTATCTCCAAGTTGTATTTTGAGTATTAAACATATTATTTGAGTAAACAAACATATTGATCAATTAGTGTGTAAAAGGTGATTTTTATTTTGTGATGGATATTTTTTTGATCGCAATTTAATCATTATTATTTATGCAATACCGTATCACTCAGTGAGTGATCATAATTTTTAATCAAATCAAAGAACATAAAAAATCAATTGAAATTTTTATTTGTAAATCAGTGATGATTTTAAAATTAAAAATCAAATATAATAATTATTATATAATTTTTGGAAAAAATAATTATTGATTTTAAACCCTGCTTAAAAATACTGTCACCATCATAATAATAAACAATAAACATGTGTCTATGACAAATAACGATTCTTGAGAAAAGAATTGTTATCGAGAATCGATGATCCTAGGAACCGATCGTATCGTATAGTTTTGTATGAGGCAATAGAACAATTTCGTTATACATTTATGTTATTTTTAAAGGATTTTTATTTCCTCAGGATATAGTTTTCCGTTTTATAACGTGTGTGGTTTATGATTCTCAATTAAAACATGACCTGAGAAATATCAACGCTCTAACAATGATTAGTGAAAGGTTTTTAAAAATAATTCCTTAATCAATAATGGAAATCTCGCAAGGTTTATCTTCTTAAATTAGAACTAGTGAATAGAATTATATTATTGTACATTGTCAGAATTATAATCAATAGCATATGTTTATTATATGCTGTAACTTATAAATACTACTAAATGTTTACAAATGTATATCTTTAATTATTATTGTTTATTTAATGATCCATTTATTTGTTATTTATTTATTAGCTTCTTTTAAGATTATTGTTTTGATAAACTAATTTCTTTTTAAACAGCTGTAAAGTTATCGACAATCGAAATTTGTTTTCGAATTCTGTCTGTTTAGGTACCAGTAAAAATAACTGATCATAAATGGTGAATAGGTATATAAGTATCGATAATTTCGTTGATTGTCATTTAATTCTCTTTGTTTGAAAGTAATTAAAATATTTTTTTTTACTTTTTAGTTCAAGTTTGAACCTAAGGCTTAGTCTTGATGTCGGTTTTTTTTTTTCTTTTTTTCTCTAAAAATTGTTTTTATTTTTTACTTTTTAGTGGTAAGTGTATTTTTATTTATACAGTTAACTCTCGATAAGTCGATCTTCAAGCTACCTTGAAAAGTAGTTGGACTTATTGAACAACGACTTATCGAAGTTATCATTCGACTTATATTCGTGTAAATGAGAAAAATGAACACAAAATTGAGTTGAAATCGCTACGCATATCTTTCACTCATAGGTATATATGTATGTTGTTCGTTCATACATGCAAAGTCATTGAAACAGAAAATTAAGTTTAATAGAGTATTCGATATGCTTTAAAATGACACCAGAAGCAGTACTCTAGGACCAGTAGAAAAAGGAGATGAATGTTCGGAAAAACCCTATCACTCGCCCCAAAAAATATCGCTTGACCAATTAGGTCATCGGTAAAACATATTATAAAAGTAGAATAAATTTTTTAAAAATTTTTCAGCAACAACTATATTTGGGTACTTTTGTTTCAGTTTGTCCCCTTCGCCATATTTGTAAATAACCTAACAAAGTGAATATTATTCTATGGCAGCTAAGGGGCCAGATATATTTTACTAATAATAATTAATAAATTAAATATAATAATAATATTTAAAATTTTATATTTTTTATTTCCAATAACATAAATTGGAATAATTAAATAATAAATATATAATATCATTATTATTTTACACGTCATTTAATTAAATAATCGACAAAAAAAAAATCATAATTTATAATATTACTTTTTTTTGTTTATAAACATTTTCTGTGGAAGATTTAAAAAAAATAATATATTTTAAAAAAATAGTTTTAAATATTAAACGAGATTATACGTGCTTCAATGAGCAATGAATTGCTTAATGGAATATCATATGATCTTCATACAAAAGTTATCAAGTAAACAAGTTAAACTATTAAACTAGCCCTAGAACATATAAAAAAACTTGACATGGACCAAAAAGAATACGTAATTTGTTCTGACTCACTTTCGGCTCTCACAAGCATTAGCAACAAAGACCATAATGTTAAAACTACATAATATCTGAAATAGCCAACTTAATTGAATCCATTTCGAAATTCAAAATTGTTAACTTTATGTGGATTCCAGGACATTCAGGAATAGAAGGTAATGAACAAGCGGATTTAGCAGCCAAAGAAGCGTGTTCCCTCTTTCCATTACCCTCAATCCCTATCCCTATAACAGATCTAAAATTATTCTTAAAACGTCAGATCAATATAGTTTGGCATGAAAGATGGCTTGGAACCGACAGCAACAACAAACTAAAAAAAAATTAGACCAATTCCAGGACCATGGAAAGAGGAACCAGGACCAAGAAAAGAACAAGTCATCTTTACAAGACTAAGAATTGGACACTCAAAATTAACCCACAGTTACTTATTGGAAGACAAACAACCCCTAAAATGCAACGAATGTCAGGTAAATCTGACTATAGAACACATTCTTATTGAATGCCAAAAATACAAAAAGCAGAGAAAAGATAACGGTCTGACGAATCAAGACATTGCAACATTACTAGAAAACAACTCGTATCTCCACAAACACATTATTCAATTCTTAAAAGAAACAAACCTGTACAAGGAATTATAGTTCTGAACCTGAGTATGGTGCCTCTAACCAAATGTGGTGGTACATGGCACCAAAATGTAAATAAATAAATAAATAAATACAAAAGTTATAATTTTTCGCAAATAATAATAATAATAATACCGCACAAATACTTTTTCTTTAATATTCAATTTAAATGTTTAAGGTTAGTCATTTTAAAATTATTAATTATTCATTTTATGCTCTTTTGACTGTAACTCCGAAACTATTTTTCCGATTTAATATTTTTTTCATCTGAAAGCTTAAATCTACTATCAGATCCCATATATGAAATCCTAAAATACCCATAGCAGCACGCTGAGATTTTTACTGTTGTGAAAATCTGGTTTTTTTCTGCACTGAGAAAATATTTGTCCGATCTAGAATTTTTTTTTTTATATCAGAGCTTGTTAAATTTAATATCAGATCCCATTTATAGATTTTTTTGTTACTCGAGCTTTTCAAGGAGTTTGTTCAAGAACTCAATAAATCTTAATGAAGATTTTCCTATTATTTGACAGTGGGCTATGAGAGAATACATTTTTACATTATTAGCCATATCAAGTCCTAAATAAAGGCTTCAGCAATATAAACTCTTATGCGGCACAAGTCTCTAAAGACATATCTGATCCGATTTTTCTCACTTGCGGAGTACCACAAGGTGCCGTATTATCTCCGGTCCTATTTTCCATTTATACTGATAAATTGAATACTTGGACGGAACTGTTATGGAGTTTGCAGATGATATTGCTATCACAAGTAGCAGCTTAAACACAAGCAAGCCCTTAAAAAAAAAAAAAGAAAAGGTGTGTCAGAAAATAGCTGAGGAGCTCATACAGTTAAACATTGATGTTAACCCGGATAAAACAAAAGGTATCATATTTTCTTTTCAAATAGGCAAAAAGAAACTTCCAAACGATTCCGAAATTAATAATTCAGTCAAAAAACTTTCGAAAAATGTTTACTTGGGAATTAAATTTGACTGAAATCTTAAGTTTCCGGCCCACTTAATAAAATAAGAAAAGCGAGATTACAATCTTCCAAACTGAACCACTTATTATCTACTACAAATTTAGATTTAAGTTTAAAATTAATTATATATATATATATATATATATATATATATATATATATATATATATATATATATATATATATATATAAATGTGTAATCCGACCTACCATGCTGAATGGAGCACCATTATTTTCATCGATCGGGAAAAGTACAAATTACAAAAACTCCAAACTCCAATCATTCCAAAATGGTATAATGAGAAAAAACGTAAAAGGTACTACAATGCAAAGAGTCAAAAACTATATAAGGAATTAAAAGTTAAAAAAAATAAGGATTTTTTTTACCCGATAGAAATAAAAATTTTTTCGATAACTTGAAATATATTTCAAATCCTCTCTACAGCAAAATATCATCCCCAGGATAACCAAATCGATGGCAAAAATTATTTTTAATTTGAAATTATAGATATAAGTTATTTAGTGTGTAAGGCGTATACACATAAATAAACGGTGAGCCCCATCACCTAATTATTACTTTAAATATATTAATTAATAACAAAATTATGATAAATCATCTATAACTTCTTAAAATGCTAGAAAGCAGTTTTAGGAGAATTTGAATAACGTTATATAAGGTTATTACAAGAAAGGAAAAAAAGAGTTATGGGAAAAAAAAAACTTTTAGAATTAGATTTCTCAATGCCGTTGAGTGGATTATATTTTAAATAAATATATTTCCAATCTCATATCGTTAAATATATGTTTTTAAAACAACAATTAAAAAGAGATAATGATCCGATTGCACTTCCCGACTGCAATTAATAATTAAGTAACACAATTACAGATTTTCCACTATCAGGAGCTGAGATCTTGACGTTTATTTTTTTTTTTTACAAACTATAATAACCAGTTATTAATAATAGTCTGATTAAACAATAATTAATTTAAAAAAAATAAAAATAAAAACAGAAAAGGTGAGGAGCTTAAAATCATAGTATTAAGTTTAATTAACATTTCCTTTTTTGCTTTTAGAAAAAGAAGTTTATAAGTTTATGTTAAAACTAACTATAAATTAATTAGTTATTCGGAACAAACTAATTAAGAATGCTTATAGACAGGTGGGGTATAATAACTATATTTATATATTTATGAATGAATTGAATTGTTTTCTGTTTTCTGTCAACAACATAATGATAGTAGTCCAGTAAATAAATTGAATTGTTTTCTGTTTTCTGTCAACAACATAATGATAGTAGTCCAGTAAATAAACACATTGTAGACTGCATGGAATATGCGATAATTTTTGACTTCATAGCTTCGTTAGGAATAGTTAGAAGGTAAACATACTAAAAGTCCCCGCCCCTGGGGGTGAGCTAAATTTGGGAGAAAACTCTAGAAAAATATACTACGAATTCAAAATAAAGCTAATCAAATATACTAAAAAATTGTTAATATATGTATTTATTGAAGTTTCAACGGTTTTCGAAATATACGTTATTGAAAATCGGAAAAAAAAATAAGAAGCAAAATGTTTTCTTTAAGACGAAAAGTGAACGATTTATTCTGATATTTTTTTTTTTTTCGATCGTCAAAAATGATCGACTTTTTTTTTCTCAAAAATGATCGATTTTCAAAAATGTATATCTTGAAAACCATCGAAAGTTCGACAAATATGTACAGAAATAATTTTATAGGAAATTTAATTAGCTTTAATTTTTGATGTGAAACATATTTTTCTAGAGTCCACCGATTTCGAGATATGATTGAAAAACCCAAAAATTATACCTTCTTCCCACTCCCCATCGTTAGCTCACCCCCCCCCCCCCCCCAACCCCAGGGGAGGGGACTTTTAGTATGTTTACCTTCTAACTACTCCTTACGATGTTATGAAATCAAAAATGATCGCATATTTCATGCACTCTACAATGGTAGGTAGGTTGATTGTTTTTGGACACTAAATTTCTATGGTCTTTAGTGCCCTGGTTCATTAGTTTTTTTTTAAGTTTGTTTTTTTTTTCATTGAGCAGCCAGCAAGAACTTTAAGAACATTAAATCTCTTGAATGATTCTGCCTTTAAACACCAATAAAAAGCTAGGCCTAAAAATTTAGTACTTGGTACAAAGTTTAAGTTGATGCCTCTGTAAGTTAGTAATGGCGTTCTACGTTTTGAAAACATTATACATTTCGTCTTTTCAGTTGAGAATTTTAAATCTGATTGTGTAGACCAAATTTATAAGTTTCCAAGGCAGTTTTGCATCCTTTCCCGGTCTCTAAACGATAAAGCAATCCCAAATCATCAAGAAACCACATTCTCACAGCTGTTGTATGACGTGCACTCTACAATGTGTTTATTGACTAGAATATCAAGTAAGGAAAAAAACAAATAAATATAAACGTGATTCCGATACGGTTTTTTTTTTTTATTATAATATATTTTTTACCATCAATAATTTATGTTATTTTTATTAAAATGAAGTTCTTAAGAGCTGCCTATATTGAATTATTAATGCCTTTAAATGGAAATATCTTGTAGTTTAGTGATTAAGATATTAAAGTTACCTTAGGTGGAAGATAAATCATATCGTGCGAAGTGCGAAGCCTGTTTTATATCGGAGGTTAATAGCTAGTTACATAATATTTTTTTATAAATATATAAAATATTATAAATATTTTGATTTTTTTGTAAACTTTACTCCAAGAGTCAAATTTCTACATATGCAGGTGGTTATATAAGGTCATCTTCTTTTTGGAGTGGGAAGCAAGGTGAGAGACTTGTTGGTATTGAGCTTACCATCGAAAGCTCTAAGTATTTAGTTCAGGAAAAATCAGCAACATATGTAACATCAAGCTCTGCATGGATATTTATAAAATGATTTTGATTTTGCGTATTGGATACAAAATCAACTGGATGGTTTAGATAACCCCTAAAGGTTTTAATATCGGTATCCATACGTTCAAATAGGTTTAATGACTGTCATGTAAATGAGTTTATTCAAATTAATTGAAAGCTTAGATGTTGAAGTAGCTTAAAATTTATTCAAAGTAAGGCATTTTTTCAGATTGAGTTCTGGTCAGCGGATCTGTTAAATTTGGATTAGTGGAATTTCACTAAACGAAACTGTAGAAATACTTTTAAAATGTATTTCTGTTCTTCAATTCTTCACTAATAGTTCAACAGGCTAGTGACGTTTATTTTAATATTTCGGTTGTTTATCCATGTAATTTTTCAAGAAATAATTCTATACATTTAAGGAATGTATTTTTTAATTGCATATATGTTTATTATCGATAAATTAATGTATTATGTACTTCATTCGCCACCTTGATTTATAAATGCCTTGAAGATTCACTTTATCCGGGCAATATTGTTAAAGACTATTGTTATGTAAAGACAAGTGTATCCTTAATTCCTTCATTCAGTTCCCAAGGTTAGGTAACCATCTTGAACAGTACATGATGAAATTAATAATATCATACTATCATATTATGCTGAGAAAGGTTAATCATATGGTGTGATTATTTGCTAAATAGGTAAAGGTTCGGATGGCTGACACCAACCCCTACACGCGCCCAGAATACCTTTTATCGATTCTAATCTTGTTCCGATTTATTTCGATGTTCTAGTCGCTACTTTCAGAGGGGAAAGGTTATTCTCCTTCATTTACATACAAACTATAAATCCCTATTCAAAGTAATATTAACTTCTGTTTACCTTCTAATATTAAAATGAGAAATAAGGAAATAAAGAAGTGGAAATAAGAAAATATCAAAATATAAGACACTAAATCAATTTTGAATTAATATTAATTAAATCAAAAATTAATATATTGCTAAACCACCAGTAAAGTTAATTCCTGATAAACTTTCTGCCAGAGAAGTGATAATAACAAATTATAAATATATAAAAGACAGAATCCTTAATTATTTATTTGGCTTAACTCCTATTTATTTAACATTTGTAGCTACTTGTTACATGGAGATAATGCTCCATCATGATTATTTTACATTTTCTATTCTCCATGTTTTTCCATTATATAATATAAGACAAAATCCTAGTTGAAAGTGATGTTAATTTCTGCTACATTATCTCAAGGAAAGTGGAAATAAGAAAACATGAAACCTATGATATACTTTCTCACATTTATTTATAGATGGATATGTTTTATTTAATTAATTATACAATCTGTCTCACTTTACGGCAATAATTAATATGGATGACAAAGAATCCATTCACAAAATATGTATACTGAAATTTTATCACTGAAATTGAAATAACAAATAAAAATATATAAAACACCAAATCCATGTACAAATTAATCTTCTTAAGTTTTGTAACACTTTTACACATAAGATAAGATGAAATAAGAAAACATGAATTGATAAAACACTTAATCCTCTTGTTGTTAACTTCAGTTTCACCTATTTACATTTAAGAAGACTAAATATCAATATAACAAACTAAACAACACAATCCAAGTTGAAACAGTAGAAGTGATTGTTTACATGTGAGGTTATAGGAATGAACTATCGATAAATGTAAACTCGAAAAAAATAATTGTAACGAAACTAGAATGGAGAACAGCGGTTGCTAAGCAACGCAGGCTGTTGTAGAGCTTTGAGTCTCGTTGCCTAGGGACCGGCCTAACTGTATCACGATAACAATGGCGGGCCTATGTCGTCACCTAGCAACCGCTTTTCATCTCGCTAATTAAATGGTTTGGTGCATGAAGGGTTTTTTAAAAAATACAATCTAGTTTAGTGGATGAAGCATTTATGAGGAGAAGTGTTAGCTAGCAAAATTTGAATATTTAAAAACAACTAGAAAAACAGATATGAAGAAGATTAAGGGGCTATCAATACTAAAGGAAAATGAATACAAAAATCAAAGGCCCCTTGATCTAACACGATCTATCGTGTTTCAGAGCTCCTTTATTTTTTCCACTTACCTGAATGATTTTAAATTATTTAAATAGAATTAACCATTAATGATTATTCGAAATGAGCAGCTTTGAAGAAAAATAGGTGTTTCAAAACTGTTTTGATTCGCATAAATATAATTCCTAAACAGTAGGTTGTTGTATGTTGTATAACAAAAAATGTTCTCGATAAACTTAGGAATATAATTAGGATTGATGAATTAAATGCCACTTCTATTGAGATTATTTTATTTGAAAACTAGTTTCGAATGCTAAACATTCATCTTCAGTTCTAAAACATACAAAATGTTTTCAACACATCAGTACTATGTTTATAAATTATATGTACTAAAGTTTTTAAAAAGGTAAGACAAGAAATCAAGCATGGTTACCTTCGAGGTAACTAAAACACTGAATTCGTGAGAAGTAAAAGGGGGGGGGGTGGCAGGTAGGTTAAGTTTTTGATTTACAATGGGGTTTCCCTCATGACTCATTGGATTTTTCCGTTCCTATGGGAAACAAATTTAAAATGGGGCTATTGGATATGTTAATCTGATCATTTAAACAAAAATCTGGATCTGTTTTAAAACGATTTTATTATTACTATTGATTCAAAAGTATTTAATTTTAGGCTATTTTCTACTTGATGTAATATTTTTACTCCCGAGTCTTTATTAAATTTGTGGTTATTTTCATTTAGATGGATAGCGAAATTGGAATTTTGGGGTCTTTTTAGTGTATGCTCTTTATGTTCATTTATGAGGATCGTCCTTTGATTTACCGATCGTCCGGTTTTCTCCGTGTATTTTGCTTCACAGTCATTACATTTTAATTTGTATACGACGCTTTTTTGAAAAGGGTCTATTTTGTCTTTCGGTGAAGGGAAGTAGGATGACAATGGTTTATCTATTTTAAATGCAGGGTTTAAACCTGATTTTTTAAATTCTTTCCCGACTTTGGTGGATATTGAGCCGTAGTATGGTATCAAAAATATATATTTTAGGGGTAGCTTTATCCTCCTGGGGTGTTTTGTATATATTATTCATAGTTTTTTTATGTTTTTGTTTTCTTAAAAAACTATTGATTGTGGTTTTATGGTATCCGTTGTTGTTAGCTATAGTGTGAATTGTTTGTATTTCTTTGTTATAATTTCGTTCATTTAGCGGTATATTTAAAAGGCGGTATATCATGCTATGAAATGCTGCGAGTTTGTGTTTTAGTGGTCTCCTGGCATTGTTGTCTATAACTACATCTGTGTGTGTGGGTTTCCTGTATATATTAAATTCGTGTTGTAAGAATATCGCTTTCAAACGTAACTTTTTTCATTCAACCAAAATAGTTTCTGAACGGTAGGTCCCAGCGACAAATGTAGCAAACTTGAACAGCCGAAAATCGGAAATCAAACAAGATCGGTCAAATCTAGGTTAAATTTTTTTATTTCGTATTAGGGGAAACAGGGTCAAAAGGAGCTCACTCATTAGAACCTGCCTCCTAGTAAATAGTGTTATTTATTATAACGAGAGTTGAGCTCCTAACTGATCCTATTCTCCTAATATCTAACTATCAAACTTCGCGTAACGCCTTCCACGTATCGCTTTTGACCAACTAGGTAAAACATGTTTCATGTTATAAACTTTAAACCTAAATCACTCAAAATTGTATAGAACACCTTTATCCAACAAACCCTTTAATTATTATACACTAATAAGAAATAAAAATATCAATTTTTAAAATTCATTAAATATCCGACATAATTTTGTCAGGTACTTGTGCCTCTTTTTAAAAATGTTATTTATTTTAATTATTCCCGAGGCCATCTTCTTTTGAGGCGCCTCGGAGGGTTATCTGGAATGTATTGAGAAGCAAGTTGTGATACTGATGGATTTGAATGCTTGTTGTGATTACTAAGGAAGGGTAGATATCTGGTTTGAGCTAACAAGGGGAGGACACACTCAGTCTCTCACGGATCTTGTTAGCAATTTTTTTAGAGGATCCTGGTCAAAAAATATTAGACATATATTTTGCCGTTCCGATCAATCGGCCCTAGAAGCCGAGAAAAAAAAAAATAGCATTAATTTAAAATATTTTATATCTCGAGTTTAAAAAAATGATATGAACATGATTCTTGCACCAAGATTTTTATTTTTGATTGCGGATTTAAGAAAAATACAGACGCTCCGTAGATTTTAGTTTAAGTTAATTATATTATTAAAAAAATGATTAGATTTTCAAGTCAGATTCTAATTCAGCACCCTCAAAAACATTGAAATACGTTTATTCAATAAAAAAAAAATAAATAATTTTTTCATTGAACTAAGTTAAATATTCTTTTTTTACAAGAACCGACATCGGATTCGAATTCAGTATTAAAAAGAACCCATAAATACAAAATTTCATCCAAAAAATAAAAATAAAAATTACCAACAAGATCCGTGAGAGACTGAGTGTGTCCTCCCCTTGTAAGTTAGGAACTTAAAGGTGTATTAATATTTTTGTGGATAAGTTTGTTTGTAACGAAGTAAGGAGCATTGAGGATTATCAAAGAATTTTAGATTGTAAGGATTGGATACGAGATGAATTGGATGGTTTTGTAGACCCCAGAGCTCAATTCTGAATGTCTAAATTGATCTAATCACTGTCATGTAAATGAGTCTTATGTAATTCATTAGAAGGTTTCAACGTTTGTCAAATAAATGCTGAAGCAGTCGAAAACGACGGGCAGTTTCTTTTCGTTTCAGTCTTGAAAGTGGATTCTAAGTAAGACGTTTGTCGAGATAGTCCGAGGTAGCGGATATGTTCAACAGGGATTAGTGGAACATCATTAAAGGATACTGTAGGAAAGGAATCCGTAGATTTTCGATGAAGGTTAAAGGTTATTTTAAGGGATTTATTTTTTGATATGGGATTGGAGTTTCTGGGAGTCGGGAACCCTCTCTGGCCAGATTTCGACCAAGCCTATTTGATTCTAGTATCACCTTCATTATTATATAATAACGGTGGTTTATATAACATTTATGTGTTAATGCGTATGTTTTTCTGGCAGGTAAGAAAAAAAATCAATTCAAGAAAAAAAAAGAAATGACTCTAGTACTTGAATAATATTTTGTGATTCTTATTTTAATAATCATTCGCTTTTTTGTTTGTTTTAAAAAAAAAAAAAATTATGAATAAATCAATAATTAATTATTAGTTGAACATTAGGAGGTAATAAATATAAATTTATTTGCCGAAGCTGAGAATATATTCGTTGTTTTATTTCCTCATCATCAACACAATGCCATGGGATATCTTCTACGATGATTTTAGTATTCACTGACTGACCGCAAGGTATTCCCTCTGCATAAATTAGTAATTTACTGCCCGGATAATTGTCAAATATTTATATCTTTATAGTAAAGTTATAATAAATTATAAAGAATTATGATTTATTGACAGGTTGTTTATTACTGTCATTGCGGGTTTGTTAATTTAGGAAGCTGTTCCTCTTATACATATAATCTCTCGCAGAATTTCTTCTAATTTTCCGGTTGTCTGTCGTAATTCAACTGCGCACCTAACGTGCCAATGACAGTAAGCTCGTGATCATATTACACTTAAATAAATTATTACAAACTAGGATATCGTATTTTGAAGCCATACGATTATATTATACTGATTCATTACTTAAAATTATGACTGGACTTTAATCGCTTGGATTTATAGAAGCTTAAGAAATTTATGTCCACGTCGTGTCAAGTTATTAGAATTTCAACCTAGTGCTATAAAAATTTTTTCAATTATATTGCCATAAAAAAGCGATGAACATGTAATGCGCAGAGAAGTTTATAATCGACCGACAGATGGCAAGCACCATTAGAGAGAGGTTACAAAGCTACGCTGTTATTTAAAGCTAGAAATATATGATAAATTTTACTTATTTTAAATTCAATTGTAATTAAAATTTCTATAAATATATGGAGCGACATGTGGATCCCATTTCAGTTTAAAAATCGACCTTTATGTGGCCATTCTGCAACAGAGTTTACAATGGTAAAACTATTAAAACAAACTGTACCAAATTTTAACTACAATACCTTCATAGTTCTAGGGAGGTTTAAATTTTAAATTTTACTATAATATTAATTATAATGTTATAATCATAGGTTAGCAAAACAGTGGTATACTTTTATGGCTAGAAATTAAAATCCAACCAGAGATGGATCGATAAAATTATTTCTGCCAAATTTGGGTGTCTAATTATGCTTTTAAATACTCTTCAAACACCTAACCATTGAAATTTTAACCAGGTTAAAAATTACTGTCGCGTAAATATCGTTGATGAAATAATGCTGAATTCCATACTTCAAAATTCCTCATATATAAAAAAATTCAATAGAAAAAGAAAAACTTCCTGGGTACTATATAATAACATTTTTCTATAATAGTATTTATAAGAGCATTGAATGTTTTTAATGAGAGAAGGGATATTGTTTATGTAAGAGAATGACAAGAGAGAAAACGTTTACAGCCCTATAGCCATAAATCTACCTTACATTAATTGGCCTGCGTTGGATATCCTGGATGAATTTAAATAAATAACTATCCGGGATTTCCCGACCGCACTCACCCTTATGAAAGAGTTAGAGTGCGGGAAGAGGAATGTGACAAAACAACTTTATATTTAGCTAGGGCCTGTGTTCGAACGTTTTAATAACATTTCATGCAATTCATTATATGAAATTTATTCTTATTTTTTTTTTTATAAATTATTAACATATTTATTTATTATTAAACAAGCATACCCCGTCGCTGCTTCGCCTGCTCTCATAAAAAATAAACTTACAAGGGGAGGACACACTCAGTCTCTCACGGATCTTTTTGGCAATTTTTTTGGAAGTTCCTGGTCAAAAAATATTAGACACGTGTTTTGCCGTTAGAAATTTAATAAGAATATTTTATATTTCGAGTTTAAAAAATGATATGAACATGATTCTTGCACCAAGATTTTTATTTTTGATTGCAAATTTAAGAAAAAATACAGCTGCTCCATAGATTTTGGTTTAGGTTAATTAAATTCTAAAAAAATGATTAGATTTTCAAGCAAAATACCACTATAGATTTTTTTTACACAAAAATTGACGTCAGATTCTAATTCAGCATTCTCAAAAACATTGAAAAACGTTTATTCAATAAAATAAAAAAAAATTCATTTTTCCATTGAACTACGTTCAATATACTTTTTTTCACAAGAACCGACATCGGATTCGAATTCAGAATTAAATAGAACCCTTAAATACAAAATTTCATCCAAAAAAAAAAAAAAAAAAAAAAAAAATCGTATACTTCAAAATGTGCTCGACCAAACAGTGGGAAAGTTTTGCTTAAACTGACAAAAACATGAATTACGCTCAGACGATTTAACGTATAAACATTTTTTTATAACAAATGTAGGGTGGTAATACTCTTGAAATGTTTTCGGTTTCATTTTCCTATCTGGTTTCAAACTCAAGTTAAAAATAAATATGTTTTTCGGATTTGCCAATTTTTTTAATAGGTTTTTGTTGATCAAAATTTTCATTAATATATATCAAAAGAAAGCTGAGGCTCTCCTTTTTCTAGTGATACCAATGAATGAATTGCGTGACAAAGTATAAGCTATTTAAAGGAAAGTAACCAATAATCATTTTAAAAATTTCTTCCTTTCGAAGAGGGGGAAAAATGATATTATTTGTTTTTATTGAATAAACGTTTTTCAATGTTTTTGAGAGTGCTGAATTAGAATCTGATGTCAA
Source organism: Euschistus heros (assembly GCA_003667255.2). Taxonomy (NCBI): domain Eukaryota; kingdom Metazoa; phylum Arthropoda; class Insecta; order Hemiptera; family Pentatomidae; genus Euschistus; species Euschistus heros. Next base: position 154,743 of record RCWM02000890.1, read on the forward strand.
TTTTTATGTTAAAAAATCTACAGAGGTTGTTTGCTTGAAAATCTAATCATTTTTTTAGAATTTATTCAACCTAACCGAAAATCTATGGAGCGGCTGTATTTTTTCTTAAATTCGCATTAAAAACTAAAACTCTTGATGCAAGAATCATGTCGATATTATTTTTTAAACTCAAAAAATGCCAACAAGATCCGTGAAATATAAAATGCCTAAGATGGCCTCGGGTATAATTAAAATAAATTTAATGCTGACAAAATTATGTTTTTTTTTTCGGCTTCTAGGGCCCATTGGTCGAACGGAAAAATACGTGTCTAATATTTTTTGACCAGAAACCTCGAAAAAATTGCCAACAACATCCGTGAGAGACTGAGTGTGTCCTCCCCTTGTTAGATTATTTTAACTAATAATTGAATTTCATTTGTTTTGCGATAAAAATCTTGTATTGAAGTATGCAACCTAGCGTAAATTTCTTCAATGATATTTTTACACCAGGCAATAACCTTTAACCTAGATTTTTGATGAGTACGTAAAAGCATTATTAGACATTTAATTTAGCAGAAACAATTTTATCGATCCATCTTGTTGGATTTTAATTTCTGAACATAAAAGCATATGACAATTTTGAAAATCTCATTTCTGGAATTATAAACTATACATTTTAATAATTATAGTGGTAAAATTTATTATTGTAAACCTTCATAGAAATATGAATGTGTTTACAATTTAGATCATTTGGATTTGATAGTTTTACCATTACTAACTCTGTTGCTGAATGGCCACATGTCGGTAGATTTTTAAACTGCACTGGGATCCACATGTCGTTCCATATGTTTATAGCTTCTTTATTAACAATTGAATTGAAAATAAGTAAATTTTATAATAGATTTCTAGCTCTATATAACAGCGTACCTTTGTAACCTCTCTCGAAAGGTGCTCGCCACCTATCGGTCGATTACCAAACTTCAATCCGTACCAGATATTTACCGCTTTTTTATGGCAATATAATTGAAAATCGTTAAATTTTATTATCGCTAAACCTTCCTCGAACTATGAAGATAATGTAGCTAAACTTCGGTACAGTTTGGCTCAGTAGTTTTTGTGGTTAGTGATCACAAACCAAAAAAGGCTTGTTCTTTTATATAATAGTATATATTTTTCTTATAATAAATTTCTGCTTGAACGTACGACTTCGAGACTTTGTGGTTTTAATCGTATCCATTTCCTTATGTTTCCCAAGAGATAGGTCTACCACAGGAATCTAAGATCCCTATTTAAGAATAAATTTTAGATTTCAAGTTGTTTTTCTTCGATTTAAATTGATTTTTATATTATTTTCCCTAACTTTGTGGTTTTGTAACGATAATAACAAAAAATTAATTTTAATTTATTTAAAATTCTGATACAATTGACGCAGGTATACTTCCTTGGAACTAATTAATCCAATACCTGCACGCAAACGTGTTATTGAAATAGTAATTTTGTGGTCGGTTTTGCTATTATATCAAATTTAATGTTAATTGGTGTTTTAGTTAAGTAGACCGATTCCTAATCTTATCAAATTACATAATATGTTTGTTTGAATAAATTTATTTGGATATAATATAATCTTACTGTATGGTTTTATCGATAACTGATAACGAAATGTGTTTGTTGGTAGAATGGAAATGCTAATTTAATTACTTTACCTTGGTTGTCGTTTACCGTTTCATAAATTACTTTGAAAACCAAATGTGAACGTAATTTAAAAAAAATTAAATGAAATAGACATAATTAGTCCGTCATTTTATCAAATCTAGCGATCCTCAAGATAATTAGGATGTTGAATTAATTGCCACTTCTATTGAGATTATTTTATTAGAAAACTAGTTTCGAATGATAAACATTCATCTTCAGTTTTAAAACATACAAAATTGTTTCAACACATCAGTACTATGTTACATAGATTATATAATTCATGAGAAGTAGAAGGGGCAGGTAGGTTAAGTTTTTGATTTACAATGGGGTTTCCCTCATGACTCATTGGATCGCTCCTATGGGAAACAAATTTAAAATAGGGCTATTGGATATGTTAATCTGATCATTTAAACAAAAATCTGGATCGGTTATAAACGATTTTATTATTTCTAGCGATTCAAAAATATTTAATTTTAGGCTATTTTATACTTGATGTAATATTTTTACTCCCGAGTCTTTACTAAATTTGTGGTTATTTTCATTTAAATGGGTAGCGAAATTGGAGTTTTGGGTCTTATTAGTGTATGCTCTTAAATATTCTTTGAAAGAATATATTACATCAATAAGAAAATACCCTAAAATTAAATATTTTTGAATCAATAGAATTAATAAAATCGTTTCCAGATTTTTGTTTAAATGATCAGATTAACATATCCAATAGTCCCATTTGGAACAGAAAAATCCAATGAGTCATGAGGGAAACCCCATTGTAAATCAAAAACTTAACCTACCTGCTCCCTTCTACTTCTCATGAATTATATAATCTATGTAACATAGTGCTGGTGTGTTGAAAAAATTTTGTATGTTTTAGAACTGAAGATGAATGTTTAGCATTCGAAACTAGTTTTCAAATAAAATAATCTCAATAGAAGTGGCAATTAATTCATCAATCCTAATTGTATTGATCCTTCATTACCATCATGGTGTACCTCAAGTGATCCTCAAGATAGTATCCTTGGTCAAATCTCTATATGTAGTCCAGTTAATAAACACACTGTCGAGTGCATGAAACATGCGATCATTTTTACTTCATAGCTTAGAAGTTCAATTTTTTTTTTTTTTTTTTTTTTTTCGATCATATCTCAAAAACCGTTGACTCCAGAAAAATATATTTTAAATAAACATTAAAGATAATTAAATTTCCTATAAAATAGTTCCTATAAATATTTGTCGAACTTAAAATAATTTTCGAGATATACTGTGAAGTAAAAAATTATCGCATATTTCATGCATTCAACACCTCTCATTTCAGCACTCATTGATTAGAAAAATTCTGTATTCAGTTGACATCTCACCTTAATCAGCTAGCTAGTGTGAATCCAAATACAAGACTAATAATAAGAAAAACTGTTTTTTTTTTTTTTACTGCTTTGACTTTTACTTGACAAACGTTAAAATCTTCCAATTAATTATAAAATACTTTTGTGCTCCACTAAAGCACACTATTATTCTAGTATTCATCTTTACGATCCAAATTCCTTTATGAAATCTACTCTAATACCCTTAGGATTGATGAATTAATTATCATTTTTATTTAAATCACTCGAGGTACGCATTATGTTATAGAAGGATCAATACATATAGAATTTTCTACAGTATAGAAGTTACTCTAATATAACTTTGTTTATTTATTTTTTTTTTTTTAAATGAAACTTTTAGACGAAAATTCAAAATATCAATTAAATGGAACTATATAGGCTGCCAGTATATATAGCCCAGTCAATAAACACATTGTAGAGTGCATGGAATATGCGATAATTTTAGACTTCACAGCTTTGTTAGGAGTAGTTAGAAGGTAAACATACTAAAAGTCCCCGCCCCTGGGGGGTCAGCTAACAGTAGGGAGAGAAGGTCTAATTTTGGGGTAGCTAACGGTGGGGGGAGGGGACAGGATCCATTTTTTTGGTTTTTCCATAATATCTCGAAAACTGTTGACTCTAAAAAAATATGTTTCAAATAAACATAAAAGCTAATTAAATTCAATATAAAATTTATTATATACAAATTTTTCGTAATTCTAACTGCTTACAAGATATACGTTATTGAAAATAGGTGATTTTCGGGAAAAAACAAATGTCACCTCACTTTTTGTCAAACTTTTGCTTCTATTACGTTCCACAATCGTTCTCAGAAAAAAAAAAAACGTCAGAATCAAAATTGTAGAGCATTCAATTTACTTCAAAACGGTGGAGCTTTAATTTTGATCAGTTACATATTTTTCTAGAGTCCACCGTTTTCGAGATATAATCGAAAAACAAAATTGGGATCTTCTCCCTTCCCCCCACCTTTAGCTCACCCCCCCAGGGGCGGTGACTTTTAATATGTTTACCTTCTAACTATTCCTAACAAAGCTGTGAAGTCAAAAATTATCCTATATTTCATGCACTCTACACCCCTCTATCTGGGGTCGCACTTCTCTGAAAAAACACGTTTATTGATGCTCATTCCGAAACTAATTGTTCGATCCAAAATTTCTATTTTTATCTGAAAGCTCCTTAAATTTGCTATCAGTCCCTATATATGAAATTTCGATTATGTCACGTTATACACTCAAATCAGCCCACTGAATTTGTCGATATCGTCATACTTTGCCAAAACATACATATTTTGCGTTCGGGTTTGGGTGTATTACGTGACATAATCAAAATTTTATCAGATTTTAGTTTTAAAAAAAGTGCTACGTTGATTTCAAAATAATTTTAATGGGACCACCTCTGAAGTATGCCCTACCGATCTAAAAAAGAATCATCAAAATTGATTCAGAATTGACGGAGTAATCGCGTAACATACACACAAAAAAAAAAAAAAAAAAAAAAATACAGACGAGTTGAGAACCTCCTCTTTTTTGAAGTCGGTTGAAAAAAAAATTTCAGATCTGACAATTAGTTATGGTAAAAACTACGCCAAAAAACTTGGATTTCAAAATAGTAAGCGGTTTTTAACGTGCTGGTATGGGTGTATAACCTGACATTATCGAAATTTCATATATAGGGACTGATAGCTAATTTAAGGAGCTTTCAGATAAAAAAAAAAAATTTTGGATCGAACTATTAGCTTTGGAATGAGTATCAATAAACGTGTTTTTTTTCAGAGAAGTGCGACCCCAGATAAAGAGTGCCGATATGAGGTGCATGAATTATGCGATAATTTTCGACTTCACAGCTTTGTCAGGGGTAGTTAGAAGGTAAACATATTAAAAGTCCCCACACCTGGGGGGGGGGGGGTGAGCTAAAGGTGGGGGGAGGGGAGAAGATCCCAATTTGGTTTTTCAATTATATCTCGAAAACGGTGGACTCTAATATGTAATATGTAGCAGATTAAAATTAAAGCTCATTAAATTTCCTATAAAATTAATTATTTACGTATTCGTAGAAATTCCAACGGTTTTCCAGATATACGTTATTAAAAATCGACAACTTTAGAAATAAAAAAAATGTGTACCTCACTTTTTGTTAAACATTTAAAGCAAATACCAGAAACGTATATATGAAATTAAAGTAAATTTAGTGCTCTACAATTTTGATTCTGACGTTTTTTTCTGAGAAACGATTGTGGAACGTAATAGAAGCAAAAGTTTGACAAAAAGTGAGGTGACATTTGTTTTTTCCCGAAAATCACCTATTTTCAATAACGTATATCTCGTAAACGGTTAGAATTACGACAAATTTGTATATAATAAATTTTATAGTAAATTTAATTAGCTTTTATGTTTATCTGAATCATATTTTTCTAGAGTCAACAGCTTTCGAGATATTATAGAAAAACCAAAAAAATGGAACTTCTCCCCTTCCTCTCACCGTTAGCTCACTCCCCAGCAGCGGGGACTTTTAGTATGTTTACCTTCTAACTACTCCTAACGAAGCTATGAAGTCAAAAATTATCGGATATTCCATGCACTCTACATCCCTCATTTCAGGACTCATTTACTGGACTAATAAGCAGAACTCAGAAAACTGGAAATAATTTAACATAGCAATAATAACATTCCAAAACCATAAGTACAATTCCGATAATATCCACCTATTTTGAACCGCCGTGTCACTCGTTTCCAAATCGTCCACGACTCCAAGAGACAGGAGGTGAAAGTGTTATCAAACTTCTTGAGAGGAAAGCTTTTAAATTGTCAAGCGATGATCTTTACGCCGGAAGCACTCGGATATCTTCCCAATATGGTACCTACTTCCGCTAACTTGAGAAGTGTGACATAACCAACCTCCTTAGAGATGTGATGGCAACTTGTGATGGCTGGAGTCGTCTGGAAGTGCGTTGGATATTGGTGAATGTTGCGGGAGGGTTTATATGAAGAGAAAGGTGTGAGGAGGTACAATGATCTAGAAGTGTCTAAAGTTTAGTGTGTAATATTATAAAATAGAAAATGTTATCTGCTTGTCATCGATAGAATTTTAGTCATTTGTACTGAAAATAAAATCTTTGAAAGGAATAAAAAATATGATTAATTGAAGTCACCTTTAATTTGAATGAATATTAAAATAAACTATTGGGTTGTCCAGAAATTAATGAAGGATTTCATGTTTAAACCAAAACCTGATATTCTTATTTAAGAGATTATTTATCAGGTTTTGGTTGAGGTAAAAAGAGATAGAAAATTTTACGTTAAAAAATTATTTCTCTATTTCATCGAGAGAAAAAAATAGAACCAGAAAAAAATAAATCCTGAGTTAGAAAAAAAACAACGTGATTTTCATATTGTTTTTTTTTTCTTTTTTACGGCTCCCAATGCTCATTAGCGGCTATAACTCTAGTTTTGCACTAATATAGGTCCTTACTATCCACACAAAAATCAGCATTCAAATCTGTGAGTTAAAAGTCAAAACGTCTCCTTGTAAGATGAAACCGAGATATCACGCAGCATCAGATCTGGGTAATGGGATCTTATTTAAAAGGAATTTTGGGCCGAAACTACGACGTAGAATAAAAGTAATGTATCAGGTTTTGGTTGTGGTAAAGAGATAAATAATATCTTTAATAATAATATCAGGTTTTGGATTAAACATGAAAACCTGCATTAATTTCCGGACAACCCAATATATTAATCGTGCTTATGTTGATAACATAAATTTGAGATTTTTTGGGCTGAAACTTTTTTCGTTCCTAGAGACTGATATGAATACGCAACCTATGCTACTAAGAAATTTGCACACCAGTAATTTTATCTTAAAATTGTTTAACGATAGGTAAATAGTGAAAGCGCTAAATAGGTAAACGTTTATCCATTATGTTAAGTATTTAGCAGCCATACTTTCTTCATCTTCTGCAACCTGCGAAGATTGACTGCATGCGGAAGTCTCTGTTAGCAGTCGGCCACTACCTAGGACTTGCACCATCAAACTCTTGCCTCACCAACGCTTTCATCTCTAACCATCGCCTCCAGTTCGATAAAAGGAGTCTTGTTTGACACACAGGTCCTCTTCTCTGCAATTCCTAAAGTTCTTGCAGGTCTTGCCGGTTCTTGCAACAGGTTCCATTTCGCCAACACCATTTTGATTCCTTTAATTATAGATGATTTAACTTTCTCGACAAGCTAAAAAAAAAAAAAAAAAAAAAAAAAAAAAAAAAGGTACTCTTTTTAGAGACCTCAGTGATTCTTAGGGCCTGTTTAATGAACAAAAAAAAAATCAATTTTCAAAATATGTATTCTTTCAGTACTTATAATTCATGCACTTCTATATTTATAAACCATCACAGATAAATTTTGAAAGATACTTTTTTTTTTTTTAGTATTAAATTAGTTCTGGAAATCTCTGCGTTGCCTGTTCAAATTTTGAGAGAGAGAGAGAATCTTTTTATATACAAGAATTAAAATATTACTAAATATACAAGAAAAAAAAATTAAACGAACTTAGAGATTCAAAAAAAAAAAAAATCAATTATACCAATAGTAATCTATCAGTTAGGTAAATATTAGTTTATTAATTAATATTGAAAAAAAAATTAATTGGTTGAGCCTTAAATACCTTTATTGAATTGGCCATCTCTCCCTCACTCTTCCACTCTCTCTCTCTCTCTCATTCTCTCTCTCTGTCAATTAGAGTTGAAAAGCTTCTCTCTCTTCTCTCTCTCTCTCTTCTCTCTCTCTCTCTCTCTCTCTTCTCTCTCTCTCTCTCTCTCTCATCTCTCTCTCTCTCTCTCTCTCCAAAAAAAAGGTAGTACTTATTTTACTCTTTTTGATGATTGTTTAATATTAAAGCCACGTTTATAAGGATGGGCTTTTAAATTTTTAGTGATAAGAAATACGAGTATATTTGATCGATATACAGTAGTATGGAAATGGAGTAAGTTACTATTGACTTCCAGAGAAGCAAAATTATGCAGCGATAATATGTTTAAATCTGCTGATGCAAGTTAGTAGAACCGAAGACAAAAATGGCGGACTTGCCGTTGATGCAGGAAGATAGAAGAAAGATTCTTAGGATTGAAAGATTATTTGATATTTCTACTAGAAATGTTTTTCTTATTCAGGGAATAGTATTGAATGTAAAACATTCATCAGTTCTAAAAACATTCAAAACACCTGGCATTTTAATAAATATTAATTAAAAAAAAAAAAAAAAAATCATGTTGAGCCTCATCTAATAATTCAAAGGGCTTCTGAAAGGTTTAATGGTCTTCAGTAAAATGAAATGCCACAGGAAGTGGTGAGGTAGTCAGCTAAAAAGTCCGGTAAATGGACATTCTCTTAGGTTTCGTTTTCCCTATGACTTGTCGGTTTGTCTGTTTCTACTAGAAACGAATTTAAAAGGGGGCTATTGTTAATATTCCTAAATTTAAATTTAACTAGATAAATTGCAAAATAAACGCAAATAATTCACCAATCCTTATCCTATTGGTCCTTTTATACTATCATGCGTATCTCAAGTACATATTGAATATAATAACTTGTTTTTTTATGTTGTGTAACGACAAAACATGTTTGTTTGGTTAGGGAGATATGCAGGTCTGACTTAATAAAGGTAGCTAGGTCGTAAATCGTAACGGTTGGCTTATTCTTATAAATAAAGAATTTCAAGTCAACATTTTTAATCATTGCGTTCCGTCATGAGAGATAAGCGACAAATTGAAATAATTAGCAATCGTTATTTACGACAGTAGGACTTGATATCCTGAGGTTCTTCCGCGTTGTTGTCCTGGGGCAGGACCCGCATCTGTCCTGTCTGCAAGGATAGCGATCTCTGTCTGTTCTAAATGTCATGGGCCATGTAAGCGGAGTAACTGATCTTACATTACTTAATGTCAATTAGAGTTGAAAAGCTTCTGGTCTTTATAAAGTCGAAAGTTTATTGATTGTGGTTTTTTTTTTTAGCTCAATCATTACAAAATAAACAAAAACCAAAAAAAAAAACACTTAATTTCTCCCTGACTGAGAAAAACAATGACATGGGTATGTCTGTAATATACTGCTTTTCTCAGTTGACATTTCAGAATTAAAAGGATTAAATTATTACTTATTATTTTAACCCTTATTATTACTTGTTATTTTAGCCCTGATGAAGACCACCAAGGCAAGTCAAAACGTTGGCACGCCAAATATAAAGTTTTTTATTTAAAAACTTGGACGTGTTTCTTGACTTGACTGCACCCCTGATCATTTATTCGCTTACATCGTACAGCCAGCAATAGAATCATCATCATCATCAAATTATTACAATTAATAATTAAGTTAAAATAACAATTATTGATTATTCGAAATAAACAATGTCGAGAGAAAACAGCGAAAATCGTCAGTCCCTGGAAGATCTGAAAATCAATATCCTTTTGGGGTAATAGCGTTCCTCTGGATTAGTTATACGAAGGGTTTTCCGCAATTGTTGTCATTAAGGATATTATTTCGAAATATTCCAGGAATTAAGGTTTTAAATTATCCGAAGGATATTCCGCCATTGTCGTCATTTTAGTTTTTGTCCTTAAGGATATTATTTTGAAATATTTCGGGATTAAACGGGTTTTCAGTTATCCGAAGGATACTCCACCATTATTGTCCTTTTAGTTTTTGTCTCTAAGCAGTGGCGCAACCAGGATTACTATCAGGGGAGAGGCTGGGTTTATATACATATATGAAGGAATTTTTTATGTTCTAGTTAAACTAAAACAAGGAATGGGTGATTCCGAGACTATATAAATATATATATATATATATATATAAATGGAAATCATAGTTATCGCTCCACTATGTATTTGATCTTATAATTTTACAATTTCGGCAAAGCGCTTTCCTTTTCAATCCTCCTCAGAACCATAGTTAAAATCATTAAAACGCGATGGAAGAAACTTTGGCTAATGTGTTATGACTTACATTGTTAGTCGTTTCGGACGTCTGGGGGGGGGGGGGGGTTCAGCCCCCAAGCCCCTCCCATTGGTTGCGCCAGTGTCTCTAAGGATACTATTTTGAAAGCTTTCAGGATTTAACAGTTTTTAATTTTTCTTAAGGATACTACACCATTATTGTCCTTTTAGTTTTAGATCCTAAGGATACTACCATATTTTTAAAAATTCCAGAATTTAATGTTTTTTAAGTTATGCAAAGGATATTCTGCCGTTGTTATTTTAGTTGTCTTCTTTAAGGATATTATTTTGAAATATTCCAAGACCAGGACTATATTCTGCCAGGGCAATGCCTACATTCTGAACAGAGATATATTTCTAAAACTTTTGGTAGTACAAAATTGAATAAAGATAAGTGTAGATCAAATTGACTAGACTATTACAGGACATCGTATCTTTCATTTTTTTTTTTTTTTTTTGTTGCAAGCATTTATTGAAATTTACAACTGTACAGAATATATACATCAAGTAAATGTATTGACAACGATTATAATAACATGTTACAACTTGGAAAGAACTACTCATCAGTAGCACTTTATTAAAACTTCTACACTAGAAGGTCTCTAGGCCATCTTCGTTTCAGACGCCTCGGAGGATTATCAGGAATGGAGTGGGAAGCAAGTTGAGCAACTAACGGATTTGAGTGGTTATGGAGCTTACTATGAAAGGATAGATATCTGGTTTGGGCTAAATCTGGAACATTAAGATCTTTATGGATAAGTTTATTGGTGACAAAGTAAGGAGCATTGAGGATTTTACGAAGGATTTTGGATTGTAAGGAGTATTTTTCATTTGATTTAAAAATAGCTCAACAATAAAAAAAAAAAATTACCATTGTTTAAAAACATGAGCTTGTGTTTATTATTTTGTATTTTTAATATAATTATGTTGGTAGGCCTGAGGAAACATTTCTGTTTTATGTTATGACATAGGTATACAACATATATTATATAATTTATTTTATATTTTATTATAATATAATTATTATTATTCCAGGTCGGTTAGCAGTGGTCGTTCTTGGGATTCTCGCTCTAACTCTTGGAATACTTATGTCAACTCTCCCCTGGGTTGATTGGTTGATACTTAAGGTAAGAGCACTAATTATATACATACTATAATTAATTATAGATCATAAATATTATTAGAAATTTATTATATATGTAAGGTTGAAAAAATTAGGCTGGAGTGAATATCAGATTTTATTAGTCTAAAAGGATTATAAGAATTAATCAATAAACGAAAAATGGTTAAACAATAATAGTTAAAACATGCCAAACAATAACGAAGTATATACCTGAAAGAATAATTAAATTAAGATACTTTTTCAACGTAATGGACTGATAAATCTCAGCAAACAAACAAACAATCTAACAGTCTAATGGAGGTTATATGTATAGTCAAGCCCTGGTGGTGGTTATGGGAACTAAGAATTGATGAAGGGTTCTGTAGTAACCCGTTCTGGGTGGAGCGGAACTTGGAACTGATTCCAGTTTTGAACCGGTTTGGAACGAAACGAATTGCCCAAGTTTTTCGTTCCATCTGGAACAAAAACCAACGCCAAAAGATCTCTCGTTTCGTTCCAAACCAGTTCAGAGCTGGAAACAGTTCCAAGTTCCTTCCCCTGGTGTAGTAGAGTTTAGATTGCATCTCTGGTTTCGTTCCACCCAAAATCTCATACCAATTTTAAGTCGGAACAGCCCTTCACCATCTTTAGTTAGGGATCTTAAATATATTTTGTGTGTGTTCAATTACATTGTATTTAAATATTTAAAAAAAAAAATCTTTTATTTTTTATTAAAATAAATATCTTCCAATAAACAAAAACAAACGTTGAATTAATTTCATATTACTGGCATACAAACGTTGAGTACCTGACATCGCACAGACTCGGGACCCCCATTTTACGTCCCTTCCGAAGGACGGCATAGCTAAATATTACTGGCATATTATTCTGTGTTATAATTTAAATTAATAAACCTGTACCTATACTTATAAACAGGGTGAGTATCTCTTAGTGTGTAAAAAAAAATTGGGTGAAACTGCATCAAACATGTAGCGAAATGCCGCAGATCTCACCTTTCTATTCCAATACGTTGCAGATATATGATAAAACAAAGGCTTTTTTGAGGAAACCACGTTTTTTTTTTCTATAAAAGCTAAAATATCTCCATTTTGCTTAAATATTTTTTCAAATTTTGACTATTCAAAATCACCAATATTTTTTAAGTTTTTGTGAGATTTGACGTTTTGTGGATAGCTTTTTTTTTTTTTTTTTTTTTTTTTTTTTTTTTTCAAAAAACGGTATGCGTTGAAGTAATATAAGGCATTGTGACTTTCCCAAATAAGGTGAAGATCAAGCTGTTCTTTAGATACCAAATTTGTAAAATTCAAGGTTGCTACTTAACTGTCATAGAAAATTTAACGCTAAATCCGAAATTGTGGTAAAAATTTGAAAAATATTTAAGCAAAATGGAGATATTACAGCTTTTATAGAAAAAAACGTGGTTTCCTCAAAAAAGTCTTTGTTTTATCATATATCTGCAATGGATTGGAATAGAAAGGTAAGATCTGCGGCATTTTGTTAAATGTTTGATGTAGTTTCACTCAATTTTTTTTTTTATTAACGAAGAGATACTCACCCTGTATAAAAGTACACGCCATTTTTCGTTTGTGATCACTAACTGGGAAAACTACTGAACCCATCATTACTAAATTTTAACAACGTCATCTTCATAGTTTAAGGACGGTTTAGCAATTATAAAATTTACATACTTTAATTTAATTGTTGTTATAAAAGTGATAAATATGTGGTGCGCAGTGAAGTTTGATAATTTGCTGATAGGTGGCGATCACCATTCAAGAGAGGTTACAAAGATATAGTGTTACAGAGTCTAAAGTTTTTTTGTTTTTTTTATTCTGTTATTAATAGAAATTTACAACTGTATTTAAAAACACATCAAGTAAATATGCAGTATATATGAGACATAATGACATGAATAAGACTTGTAGAGGAACCACCCATTGGTAGTACTCTAATGAATATTTACATAAGAAGATCACGAGGCCATCTTCTTTTCAGACGCCTCGGAGGATTGCCAGGAATGGAATGGGAAGCAAGTTGTGCAACAAGTCGATTTGGATGAGCAGTGAGTTTGTTATGAAAGGAATAGTATCTGGTTCGTGCAGATTCAGCAAGATATGGGATATTACGGTCTTTGTGGATCAATTCATTTGTGACAAAGTAAGGAGCATCTAGGATTTTTCGAAGGATTTTGGATTGGAGTGATTGGATGAGGGAAGAATTCGATGGTTTGGTGGATCCCCATAACTCTATTCCGTAAGTCCAAATAGGTCTGATAATCGTCATATAGACGAGTTTCTTGTAGTGTATCGGGAGATTTGAACGTCTGTAAAGTAGGTGTTGTAGTAGTCGAAATCGGCGTGCAGTTTCATGTTTTTTTCAATCTTGTATGAGGGTCTCTTGTCCAGATAAAATCCAAGGTATCTTATCTGTTCTACATTGCTTAATGGTACTCCATAAAAGGATACAGGAGGACAGGATGAGGTAGGTTTTCGACGTAGGGTAAAGGTTATTTGCTGGGATTTATCTTAGCTCTACAGTTCAAGGGAAATGATATGTGACTGGAGTGTCTGGGATGCAGCAAATGGATCATCATTGACTGATAACACGCTTTGTCATCAGCATAGGTTGTGAGGATAGTATTAGGATGGGTTGGGATATCAGCTGTATACACAGTATAAAGGATGGGACCCAGGATACTACCTTGAGGAATACCAGCGGTCTGGGGAGAGTCTAAAGTTAATAACAAAATTTGCTAAATTCAATTAAACCGTTTTAAAAAAAAAGCTAAAAATATGTGTTGCGTCATGTTGATCCCTTTAAATTTTAAAAATTTACCGATATGTTGCTGGAGCCATTCTAAAAAAGAGTTTGCAATAGTTAAATTATAGAACCCATCTCTACCAAATTTCATGGTTACAGGAAGGTTTAAAACAGTAAAGTTTACAATAATAATTTAAATAAAGTGTTACTAATCCCTGATGAACAGATCCGCTACCTAGGACTCCACTTGGACAAACGTCTTACTTGGAATCCACATACAAGACTAAAACGACAAGAAACTGCTCGTCGTTACAGACTACTTCAACATTTACTAGACAAACGTTCTAAGCTTCCAATAAATTACAAAAGACTCATTTACATGACTGTGATTAGACCTATTTGGACATACGGAGTTGAGCTTTGGGGTTCCACAAAACCATCCAATTCATTTAGTATCCAATTCTTACAATACAAAATCCTTCGAAAAATCCTCAATGCTCCTTATTTTGTGACCAATAAACTTATCCATAAAGATCTTAATGTTCCATATGTTGCTGATTTAGCACAAATCAGATACGAATCCTTCCATAGTAAGCTCCATAACCACTGAAATCCACTAGTCTCCCAACTTGCTTCCCACTCCATTCCCGATAATCCTCCGATGCGTCTGAAAAAAAGATGGCCTAGAGACCTTTTAGTGTAGATATTATTGTAGAGCTACTAGTGAGTAGTTCTTTACAAGTTATTTACATGCAAATGTATTCACTATCATCACATTTACTTAATTATATTGTTTTGTACAGTTGTAAATATCAATAAATAAATGAAAAAAAAAAAGAAATGTTGAGTATTAGAAACGAGGTTCGCCACACTGTCATATAATTTTATGGTTAGAAATTAAAATTTAACCAGATGAATTCGATAAATTTTTTTCGCCATATATCGCAACATCGATATCTTTACTGATTGACATACAGTTAACATTGGCATTTCGGAAATTTATTAGGAAATGAAAGATGCAAAACTTTGTAATGTCTATCTAGTAAACGTGAAGGCCAATGGCACCTTCAAATTCGTACTATGGTGTGTGTACATCCACCCGGGCAAAGCGTTGGCTCAAATTAAACTCTTTATGTTACGATCGTTCTTAAATTATTCTACACCAATTATGATAGTTGATGTCTCACAAAACCACGCATAGCCCGACTTCATACTCAGAAAGTTCGATTTATCTTATATTGAAACTTGTCCAACAACGTTATTGGTTTAAGGTTTACCAGAAATCTCGATGTATCTTGCATGCCATTTGTGTCGTACTCTTCGTATCACAGGCCTGTAATTAATTAAGTTATATTGTAACACAATAATTATTTGTTTCTTTGCTTTTATTTCAAAAACATAAATAAAAATATTTTAATTAAAAAATATAACCTGTTACATAAACATAATCAAGTACAACACACGGCCGTGTCCATGACACAGCCACACACCTTTTTTATTTTTGATATTGTCTAAGAATGTGAATCCATGGGCTTTAAGTTGTAAGCACTGATTCATACAGAATATTGTACCCAAGATTTTCTTAATAGCCAATGTCCACCTGAATTACAAACTAATCGATTAAAATTAAAAATTTGATGTTTTGTTTTGCTTCTACTTAATCTTCATACACGTAAACAGTGCTATTTTAATCAGGCTAAAAATTACAGCGTGAAAATACCATTGAGGAAATAATTCTTATATATTCTAAAATATGGTTGATGTGGGGGAGAACACGTTTCACTGCTGTAGTACATTTAAATACCTGGGAGGAGTTGTGACGGAGAAGAACAATCTAGACATTGAAATAAAGAGCAGAATGATTGCAGGAACCAGATGTTTTCATGCAGTAAAAAAAGCTCTCCATTTTAAAACTCTCTCAAGAAAGGCAAAACTGTTGATCTATAAATCTATAATAAGACCAATAGTGATGTATGGCAGTGAGACGTGGACTCTGACTAAAGATACATATATTAAGAAGGATCTTTGGTGCGGTGAGAGAGGAGCACAGGTGGCGGATAAGAAGCAACGCCGAGATCGCACTATTGTATGGTGAGCCTGATATACTCTGTGCTATCAAGAAGGGCAGGCTTAGATGGTTGGGACATGTCGAAAGAAGCCCAACAGGCTGCCAAAAATAATGTTTAATGGTACACCAGGAGGAAAGAGGAAGAGAGGCAGACCCAGGCGCAGATGGATGGATGACCTGGAGGAGGATTTACGGAGGCTGGGGATACGGAATTGGAGGAGCCTGGCGAGGGACCGAGAGGAGTGGAGAAGGATGGTGGCAGAGGCCCAGGTCCGGCAAGGACTGTAGCGACCAAGAACAAACAAACATATTCTAAAATACAAGATTTTATCGATAAACATAAAAAAATTCTATTGTTGGTTGAAATTATTTAAGTTCTTTACTTATGAGAGCGGGTGATGCCGCGATGTTAATAATCTAAGTGAAAGATATTTACAAATGATGATAAAAAAAATCTTTAAAAAAAAATGTTCCAGCTGTTATTAAACAGTTTTTTTTTTTTTTTTTTTTTTTTTTTTTTAATTATTTATTGAAATTTACAACTGTATATACAAAAAATAAAATACATCAAGTAAATGTGATGAAATAGGTAAAAATGACACGTCACTTGTTTTTAAAGCAACTACCCATTGCTAGCACTTATTAAGGTTCTACATGATAAAGCACTATATTAGAAGATCCCGAGGCCATCTTCTTTTCAGGCGCCTCGGAGGGTTATCTGGAATGGAATGAGATGCAAGTTGTGATACTAATGGATTTGAATGGTTGTGGAGTTTGCTGTGAAAGGATTGGTATCTGGTTTGAGCTAAGTCAGAAACGTAAGGTATATTAAGATCTTTGTGGATAAGTTTATTTGTGACGAAGTAAGGAGCATTTAGGATTTTTCTAAGGATTTTTGATTGTAAGGATTGGATACGAGATGAATTGGATGGTTTAGTGGAGCCCCAAAGCTCAACTCCGTATGTCCAAATTGGTCTAATTATTGTCATGTAAATGAGTCTTTTGTAATTAATTGGAAGATTGGAGCGTTTGTCAAGTAAATGTTGAAGTAGTCGATAGCGACGGGCAGTTTCTTGTCGTTTTAGTCTTGTATGTGGATTCCAAGTAAGACGTTTGTCCAGATGGAGTCCTAGGTAGCGGATCTGTTCAACGGGGATTAGCGGAACATCGTTAAAGGATATTGTAGGATAGGAAGTCGTGGGTTTACGACGGAGGGTGAAGGTTATTTGATGGGATTTATTTGGATTTATTTTGATTCTCCATTTTTGACACCATTCTTGAAGTTTTATGATATGGGATTGGAGTGTCTGGGATTAAACAGTTTTAATAAATTAATTTCTGTTTAGTATTCTTATAATAAACGTTATGATAATGCTTAGTAAATAGAAATATAAAAAAAACAAAAACAAATGCACTGCTAACAGGATAATGGAGATTGAGGTAAACCGCAGACATAGATTAAAGACCAGCTTATACAAGCGCTAACTTAACTTTTCAGAGAAAAGGAAATGAGATTCAATGAAATATGTCACATTTATCACTCATAATTGCGTAATTCTATCAGGTTTAAAAAAAATAAATATATATTTTTTATAAATACATCAGTACGTTCCTTAAGCCGCGTTTACACCTTAGTTGACAACTAAGTTTTCCACAAGATGCCGCAATTAGTTGCTTTTTCTGTCTTCCACTTGTGGTGAGACAAGTCTTCAACTAAATTCTGGTTTCCCGCGGAGTGTCGGTAAATATCAAATAAAGTTGACAACTAAAAGTGGAAGATTTGTTGCTGCACACTTTGGGCAAGCAACTTGTGGAAAACTAGTGGAGAACTGTTTCCCCCTCCACGCGCCCCGGACCTGACGTTCGGCTGAGGAAGAAGTCATTCCCTTGCCCAAATCAGCACAACCAATACCTAACCAATACCAATACCTTGGTTTGACTCTATACAGATCTTTAACATGCACAGACCACATAAATGATAAATTTGTGATCACTTACACAAAAATCTAAATTAAGTCCTATAAATAAACTTATATTATATAAAACAGTTATTGGATCCCAGATTACATATGCCTCAGCAGTGTGAAGCTCAACTTGTACAACCAACTACCGTAAACACGAAAGGATACAGAACTTGTGTATGAGGATAATCAATTATTAGCCTCGATATATAAAAATATCAACAATGCTTCACGTCTACGATAAAAAAAAACATACTTCGGAGAAGCAACCATTTCAGAAAATTCCCTTATCAGAGAAATCGGTAATTACAATAAAAGATATACGCATAAAAGAACGAAACATGTACTCCTCACTTGATCTAAACCTTTCGCGCCAATTCTTTGATTGGCCAATTGCTCCAAATTTGAGAAGAGCAACTTTTAAGTTGCCATAAATCGATATTTATGATCAACAATGTAAATTCCAATAAATACACACGCACACACAAAAAAAGGAAAAATATCAGACAACCTAACCAAAGTATGATTGAAATTACAAATCCACAGATTATGCACACATTACAAAATTATATTTTATATAAGAGTGATAAAAAACTATTACGAACATATACCTATTATATAAGAAATAATACTGGATAAACAGATATGAGCTGTTAGCACGAGGTAGATCCAGCTACCACTGGAGACCAACTTTCACGTATCACGGTTTGTTATTGACACACATGTTCTAATAGTTCTAAGTGTTTGCCTCTGTGGCTAATATAATTGATGTCTGAACCATATAACTGTTACACAAGAAGGAATTAACATTCTTAACATATATAATATTATTTTATAACATAGTTATGCTAACGTATTATGTCAGAAATTATTACCGACAAATCAAAGTATACTAGAAACACAAATCTACGAGATATCTACCATATGCTTATTGGGCGATTATTTCATTATTGTTCCAAACCTTTGTATTTCGTACCTTTATATCTGAACGATACCCAATTCCTAAATATTTTCATTTATTGATATTTACAACTGTAGAAAATAATATACATCAAGTAAATGTGTTGATAGTGAATATAATGGCATGTAAATAACTTGCGAAGAACTACTCATCAGTAGCACTTCAATAAAAATCTACACTAGAAGGTCTCTAGGCCATCTTCTTTTAGACGCCTAGGAGGATTATCGGGAATGGAGTGAGAAGCAAGTTGAGAAACTAGTGGATTTGAGTGGATATGGAGCTACTATGAAAGGACAGGTATCTGGTTTGGGCTAAATCAGCAACATATGGAACATTAAGGTCTTTACGGATAAGTTTATTGGTCACAGAGTAGCATTGAGGATTTTGGATTGTAAGGATTGGATACGAGATGGATTGGATGGTTTCGTGAAGCCCCAAAGCTCTGTACGTCCAAATAGGTCTAATCATAGTCATGTAAATGAGTCTTTTGTAATTAATTGGGAGCTTTGAACGTTTGTCTACTAAATGTTGAAGTAGTCTGTAGCGACGAGCTTAGTTTAGTATGTGGATTCCAAGACGTTTGTCTAAATGGAGTCCTTGGTAGCGGATCTGTGGAATATCATTAAAGGATATTGTAGGGCAGGAAGTAGTAGGTTTACGTCGAAGGGTAAACGTTATTTAATGGGATTCATTTTAATTCTCAAATTCTTAAATATAAAATAGTTTTGGATATAATAAATTTGAGCTTCTAAAGACGCGAAAATGATATGTTTTATTTATTTTATTTTTTTACACGAATTGGCCAGCAAGGACCACTCGAATATCACTTATTCTTCTTCACACTTTCCGCATTTCTTCTATTGAAAGGTTTTAGTAACATTTCCATTCGATTACTTGAGTAAAAAATGATACGTAAAACTTTCTGAGTACTTATTTCTAAATTTTTTAATAATTTTTTAAATTATTATTTCCATATTTCCATATTTTGATTTTATTTTTTTAATTTACATTTCATTTCTTTCTGTCCTTTTTATTATCCTTTTATCCATTACCATTAATTTTTATTTTATTTATTTTTATTTTTTTATTTTATTTATTTTTTATTTTTTTTTTCCTTTTTCATTCCTGTATTGTCCTTATTCTTACCTGGCTGCTTTGTATTCTTAATTATTTATGTATCTGATCTTTTCTGTGCGGTTTTTTGTATTTTTTTTTTTTTTTTTTTTTTTTTTTTTTTTTTTTTTTTTTTTTTTTTTTTCTTTTTTAAATCCATGGCATTCTGCATTCTATTTGTCATCTGTTTATCGGTCTGTTACTTTTTGTCACATCTGGTATTTTGTTGATTATAGCCCTGAAGAAGACCTGCACGCTGGTCGAAACGTTGGCACGTATTAAAGAATTCATTCATAGACGTTGTGTTACTTTGACTGCATCTCTGATCATCTTTTTCTCCATTCATCATAACAGTCAACTATGCTTTTATCATTTTTTAAATTAATATTTTTTTCTATTTTTAAATTTGAATTTGTATATAATATGTTTTATATGATAAATGTTGTTAGATGATTTGTTTTTTGAAAAAGTATTGTTTTTTAATAGATTAGGTTCGATTTTTTAGGATTGTTTTTTGCAATAGTAATTTATTTTCAACCGACTTCAAAAAAAAAAAAGAGAGGTTCTCAACTCATCTGTATTTTTTTTTTTTTTTTTAATAGAAATATCGATACGGGAATTGATTATTATGGATTGTTAGAGAATCGAAAAACTGATATCACGATTTCTATGAGAATTGTTTGGGGAACCCATATATTTATTTTAAGCATTATTAAACTCCGATGTAAATGATACATATTGCCTCGAATCCATGTATCGTAGTGTAATTCTAGTAAATATTTAAGATTCAATCGTAAAATATTATAAACATAACAGAACTAAATAAATAAATATTAGGATTGGCTCTAAGTAACACTTTTAAAAAAAGACACTGCCTATTGGCCGCCATTGATGGCGATATGTGTTGCTTAGCAACGGGTCTGAACAACATCTGCACTAGCCTTTGTTGCCTAGCAACGTTTGCTATGCTGATATCAAACCAGATATTTAAATGTATACTTTTTGAATTTTGATTATACTGTTCAATAAATAATTTATTCTGTCATTATATTAATTATATATGATTGCTTCGTATGATATCATATAGCTGAGAGTAAGTTCTGTACGTGGACAGTACAGCACACGAATGCAAAGCAAAAGTTTGTGTAAAACTGCTCATTAGGTCAAAGCAGAAATGGGGTCAAGATTTTCTTCCTTCAGCTCCCTCGCTCTGACCACATTTAGGTTACTGCTTATCTCTATATATTTCCTTATTCAAATATAAATCATATTTTTATTTATTAATAATATATCTTTGTATTATTAATTAATAATAACTAATCAAAATAAATATAGAAAAATATATATTTTTTTTTTTGTTATTTTTCAATCTTTTCGAAATTGGAGAATTAAAGTCAACCCAAGGAAATCTCACCAAATAACCTTTACCCTTCGTCGTAAACCTACGACTTCCTGCCCTACAATATCCTTTAATGATATTCCAATTATCCCTGTTGAACAGATCCGCTACGGCTCCAAGAGTACAAACCTTTAACTTGGAATCCACATACAAGACTAAAACGACAGGAAACTGTTTGTCCTTTTCGACTTCTTCAACACTTACTAGACAGACATTCAAATCTACCGAATAATCACAAAAGGCTCATTTACATGACAGATATCAAACCTTTTTGGACATATGGAGTTTTAGCTTTGGGGCTCTACTAAACCATCTAATTCATCTCGTAACCAATTATACATTCCAAAAGCCTTCGAAAAATCCTCAATGCTCCTTACTTTGTTACCAATAAAGTTATCCATGAAGATCTCAATGTTCCATATGTTGCTGATTTAGCCCACACCAGATATCTATCTTTTCATAGTAAGCTCCATAACTACTTAAATCCACTCGTCTCTCAACTAGCTTCCCACTCTATTCCTGATAATCCTCCGAGGCGTCTGAAAAGGAGATGGCCTAGAGATCTTCTAGCGTAGAATTTTATTGAAATTTCTATACTTTTTAAGTTTTTACATGTCATTGTAATCGTTATCAGCTCATTTACTTGATGTACATATTTGTATAGTTGTAAATTTTTTATAAACGAGAGAAAAAAAAGTATTAATAAATTAAGGCTACATATTTCAGCAACTTATAATTCTAATCAGTCTCAATTTGATACAGACAAATCAAGTTCTGAAATATATTTTCCTAAAAAATATAGAATTAAAAAATTAACAGAATTTAAATTTGATCAATTTTTTCGAGTAATGATTTTAACATATTTCATAAATTAAAAAAAAAAAAAATAAAAAAAAAAAAAAAAAAAAAAAAAAAAAAAAAAAAAAAAAAAAAAAAAAAAAAAAAAAAAAAAAAAATGGTACGTGAACGTTTAATATATTTCAGATAAAATGAAGATGAATTATCATACTAATATTAATTAATAAAGCTAATACGGTTAGCTATAGGGTACAATTTATGAAGAAGACACCCTGAGATCCATCCAGGAGTAAGAAAAAACACATCCGACTTAAAAATGCTTGCAATAGAGTGCGGAAATTTCGCATATCATCATGCAACATCCATGCTAGAGCAAATTAGAATGGATTACCTGTTTGATCTGTAGTACATGGGAGATGTTAAATGTAAATAGTACAGTAATTTAAAGTCGCTGATCGATGACAAATCTCTACTGTCCACACTAATAGACAAATATATTCCTGATTACGAAACATTAAAAATCTCACGAATAGTTAAACACGTAAGTAGACACACGCAAACAGTTATACGAGGGAATCTTAGGCCAAGGTGTTGACTCCTTACGTAAATTACCTCTTTACATGTTTGCCTAAGTTTGGTAAGATGTCCTGCCATTCTGGCCACCAGGAGGATCCGTCACTTTCTACTCTGAAGAGCAATAAACGTTGAGGAAACGAAGTGAAGAGCTGCCTTCAGCGTAGTTCTGTGGTCTCATCTGACTGTGGTTGGTTTCGTAACGTGTCGACTGGAAAACGTCTTATCATACAAGTGGCATTAATGTGCTGTTTGAAGAAGCCGACAGGTGTAGCAGGTGCTAAGCAGGTCTTTAATTTGTCACTGCTTCAGAATAAAATAACAGTTACAAATGGATAATGGCTCATTACCCTGAATCTATTTGGGCAACGAATCAATTTTTTAATGAGACACAGCTGATTAGGATTTTTGTATAAATGATCCAAACTATTCTAAACATTAGAAATTTTACATACAGATTATATGTATTAATTTTAAAAAAATGTAAGACAAGAAATCATACATGTACAATATATACTCACCATTGATAGAACTTCTAAAAGCTATCAGGGCCTGAAGTAGACAGTATAATAAAAAGAGTGTGAGGTAGTCAGCTAAAAAAGAGAGTCAGGTAAAAAAGAGAATCTCTTATAATTTCTTTGTGACTATTTGGTTTTTCTGTCCTGCTGGAAACAATTTTTTTTTATAGCTTAAAAAATTGAAATTACCGACTATATATAAAATATACAAAATACAAGTAAATGTGATGATAATTCTAAAAATTACATTTAAATTGCTTGAAAGCAATTACCCATTGATAGCACTTATAAAGGTTCTATATAATGAAGTACTATATTAGAAGGTCTCCAGGCCATCTTCTTTTCAGGCGCCTCGGAAGGTTATCTGGGATAGAGTGGGATACGAGTTGTGATACTAATGGATTTGAATGATTATAGAGTTGGCTTTGAAAGGATTGATATCTGGTTTGGGCTAAGTCAGAAACGTAAGGTATATAAGATCTTTGTGGATAAGTTTGGTTTGTGTGGAGCAGTTAAGATTTTGGATTCTAAGGATTAGATACGAGATGAATTGGATTGTCTAGTGGCCTAAGCTAATGTAGATTGTAATATTAGCTGTATAAAAGTAAACCATTACAATTTTATAAAAATCTAAAATATGTAATAATGTTTACAGCACCTTTTCCAAACTTTTAACCCACATCCTGATATCCTTAATCTTGCTCACCTAGAATATATTGAAGCAGAACTCAACACCCCACTCCAAATGTCTCCTCCCCTAAAGCATTCCATCCTTCAGAAATATTAAACATAATTCACAGATTACCTTTAAACAAAGCTCCTGGGCACGACCTAATTACATCCCACATTCTTAAACTCCTTCCTCGTAAAGCCATCCTATTCCTAACATACATATACAATGCTGTACTCCGCACCACATATTTCCCTGATTCCTGGAAATTATCAATAAAACGACAAGAAACTGCCCGTCATTACAGACTACTTCAACATTTACTAGACAAACGTTCAAAGCTCCCAATTAATTACAAAAGACTCATTTACATGACAGTGATTAGACCTATTTGGGCGTACGGAGTTGAACTTTGGGGCTCTACTAAACCATCCAATTCATCGCGTATTCAATCCTTCGAAAAATCCTCAATGCTCCTTACAATGTGACCAATAAACTTATCCATAAAGATCTTAATTTTCCACATGTTTCTGATTTAGCCCAAACCAGATACCTATCCTTCCATAGTAAGCTCCATAACCACTCCAATCCACTAGTCTCCCAACTTGCTTCCTCCTCCATCCCTGATAATCCTCCGAGGCGTCTGAAAAGAAGATGGCCTAGAGACCTTCTGGTGTAGAATTTATTGAAGTGCTACTGTTGAGTAGTTCTTCACAAGTTATTTACATGCTATTGAATTCACTGTCAACACATTTACTTTTTGTATATTATTTTGTACAGTTGTAAATATCAATAAATGGAAAAACAAAAATTAAAAAAAAATAAATGAGGAGGTAACTTTAAAAAATGTGTTTTGTCACAACAAATGTTGTTTTGAGTTTTTGGTGTCACTAGATTTGATTTTCAGATCCCTACAATATGTGATGAGTATCAACCATCAAAACAAGCTGTGTCCCATCCAAAATTAGTGAACATAATCAGGGTTTTAAGCAAAAAGTATTTTGTCCATAGCCTGTTTTTAGTTCAAACCATGCTTTGCACACTCTCCACGTGTTGAAAATGTTGTGAAAGAAGATGAAACTTGTGTCTGCTTAGAAAAAAAAGATTTGAAGTGCATATTTAAAAACTAGTGACTGTTAAGAAAATTAAAATATTCCCCGAAAATTATGAGGGTCATTAACATACATCATCTATTATGTAATTATAATTTTTATTTTTTGTACTTTTGAGCAAACAGTGACTTCTGTAAAATAAAACATAGCCACTTCAAACAATATTTTTTTCCTTTGTTATTTCATCAAACCTTGTTTTGTCCACTGTGTTCCTTCAAAACGTGTTTTGTCCATATTTAAAATTAAAATTGCTAGTTTTTTTAGATACTATAAGTTTAATTAGGATTTTTTTTTAAGGGTAATTACATCACATAATATACGTTTTTTGTTATTGCTGAAAAGTGGGATTGCTGTGACAAAACACGTTTTGAAAGTTACCTCCTCAAGTACAGTAAATACGTTTTGTTTATACAAAATAGGTTTATTATTGGTTATTATTCACCTTCAAACTAACAATTACTGATGACTAGTGATCATTGAAAACCACTGGTTTTGTAGGGTTTTTTTAATATTTTTCCATAACCAATTTACACTATTTTTTTGCTCAGTCACCTGATGTTAAAAAAACAAAAAAGTACGAAAATATGATTTAATAAAACCATTTGAACATAGACAGAGAAACTTTATGGTTAATTTAAATATATACGGATTATAAAATATACAAGAGATAAAATACGCTTTGAAACTTGACATTATGGCTGACTCAAGAGATAGAAGAACGTGCGGGGATGTGATGCAGTGGGCGAACAATTTAACCTGTTCTGACATTAACCTAAGCCTTAACCTACAAATGCTTGTTGAAGCTATATATATATATATATATTAGTTCGCTATGGAGTTGTTTTGTTATGTCCTATAGTTATGAATAGGGACCGGATTTTTGTGCAGTAAAAAATCAAAAAATGTGCAGTAAAAAACTCAAAACGTGCAAAATCGTGCAGTAAAAAACTCAAAATATGAATCTAGAAACTTAATACATACTTTAAAGAAATACTTTAAAATTTGGGAAAAAAGGAGATGAAAAAAATTGTTAATTAAAAGAAATATAAAATATCTTTATTAAAATTTCCTTTTACGTGGAAACAAAATATAATTAAATGTTTTTGAAAAATAAATTAGCTTTGAAATGTTTCGTGACAATGTACGACATTATAAATTTCAAAATATTTCTCAGTAAAATTATGCCGCCTGTCACATAATAAAATGCTCTTTAGCAAAGAAAAGGAACGTTCTACATCTATGGACGTGATAAGACAATTTTTGTAGCGTGCGATTGTGGATGGATCCAGATTATCAGCTTTTATTTCCTTTCCGTTGATACAATAATTTAATTTTTTTAAACGAATTTAGCCGTAGTTTTTCTCAAGGATTTTCTCGAATTTTGAAAATAAACATCTTCCTTTATCATTTTCAATTCGTTTTAAGCTTTCTTCGAGAGTTTCAAACAAATATCAGCTCTGGATATTCATTGGTCTATTGTTTCAATTTTGATAATGAATGAAAAAAACACTCGCGGACGTTTTTGGCATTTTCAAAGTTAATAGTTTAAAATCATGTCAACAACTAGCCCTTTGTGCTAAATCAGAAGTAAAATTTTCTGAGGAAACGTCTTAGTTCTAGGAAGTACGTCGATCCTCAAAGTTCGCCTAAATCCTCAAAGCTCCCAATTCAATACGATCATTTAAAAGTAAGTAGGTTACAAATAAATTTCATTTAAGCGACTTTTTACTTTCAATTTAATTAACTAATTTATATTAATTAACCTATTTAATATAAATGATTGTTATAAATGTTTCCTAATAATTGTAAGTAAAATTTTCAAAAAAAATAATGGTTAAGTGAATAAAATTAGATGAATTTGGTTCAATTGTGCAATTTCGGGCAGTAAAACCCGAATTCGTGCAATTAAGCTCAAAAAGTCAAATTTGTGCAATTTCGTGCAAAATAAAATTTAAGAATAAGAATCCTTATTATATAAATGAGATAACTGCTTGGGTTAGAGAGCGCTAAACCAAACCGAACTAAATGTGCAATAACACAGAAATCCGGCCTCTAGTTATAAAATAGCTTCGCTTAAATAATTATTATTTACACTAATTTCACCAGTCAGTTATTTTGTTTATTGTAACTCAAATATTGTTTAATTCGATGGCTAATTTCATTAGGATTTTTTTTAAACAGGTAAGTGTGACTATCTCATGCATATTTTGCGATAGCACATTCGTTTTGTGTGGCTCAGATTTTGCGTAATTTTAAATTTTAAATTTTATACAAAAAAAATTAATAATAATGTGTCGTTTCACAGCTATCCCCGTATTCTGTTTAATAAAATTATATTTACCTCACTACGGCCAATAGGTTTGATCAAGGTTCTTTCTTCTGTTTAGTTCGTATGAAATACATCGATATACTATACCGAAAGTTTTTTTGAGCTCTAGACATCGATAGAACACATATTGCTAAGCAAAAATATCTATACACCGATAAATTTTGAAATGCGATTCTTACTATTCCTGTCACGTTACAATGGTGTTCCTGTTTTCTGTATTGTTTTAGTTTAATTATATCGCAACCTAAATAGGAAAACAAATTTTCAAATGTTTAAAATATATATTTTTTTTTAATATATCAATTTATTTAAATTTACAACTGATATGTGTTGATATAAATTACAATAATATATCAAAACTTGAAAAGAACTACTCATCAGTAGCACTTCAATGAAAATTCTACACTAGAAGATCTCTAGGCCATTTTCTTTTCAGACGCCTCGGAGGGTTATCGGGAATAGAGTGGGAACCAAGTTGAGAAACTAGAGGATTTGAGTGGTTATGGAGATGCTATGAAAGGATAGGTATCTGGTTTGGGCTAAATCTGCAACATATGAAACGTTAAGATCCTTATGGATAATTTTATTTGTAACTAACTAATGAGCATTGAGGATTTTTCGATGGATTTTAGATTGTAAGGGTCGGATACGAGATGAATTGGATGGTTTAGTGAAGCCCCAAAGCTTAGATCCGTACGTAAAAATAGATCTAATCACAGTCATGTAAATGAGTCTTTTGGAGCTTTGAATGTTTGTCTAGTAAATGTTGAAGTAGTTTGTAACTTCAACAGTCTAAAAGTTTCTGCTGTCCAATATTATTCAGATTTTCCCTACGATTGGCGGGCGATTGGAGATTTTCTGTTCCTATATATATATATATATATATATATATATTATATATATATATATATATATATATATATATAGAAAAATATATATATATATAATATGTATATATAGTATATATATATATATGGACTAATCGAATACTGATTAATGGACTAATCGAAGTCAAAAGTAATAATTAATGGAGATGAATTTTAGTATCAATTCGAAGTATTCTATTGAATTTTGTTTTCCTTTTTGGGTCATGTAAGATAGTAATTAAATTATTACAAGGACCGAGCCAAATTATGTTTCTTTACACTTTCGTAACGTTTCGACTTTATTTCGACAGTCTTCTACTTCCAGCTTCTCACCTTGTCGATAGCCACAACTGTTTTGCACCATATGGAACAGACCAGGAAACTATCTAAGAAAGTGGACAATTAGTTCAGTCAATAAACACATTGTAGAGTGCATGAAGTATGCGATAATTTTTGATTTCACAGCTTCGTTAGGATTAGTTAGAAAGTAAACATACTAAAAGTCCCCGCCCCTGAGGGGTGGACTAACGGTGGGGGAAAGGGGAGAAGGGACCATTTTGGGGTTTTTCGATTATATCTCGAAAACTATGGACTCTAGAAAAATATAATTCCAATCAAAATTAAAGATAATTAAATTTTATTTAAATTTTTTTATATACATATTTGTCGAAATATCAACGGTTTTCAAGATATACTTAATTAAAAATCGATAATTTTAAAAATTAAAAAACGTTTACCTCACTTTTTGTCAAACATTTAATTTAAATGCCAGAAAAATATATATGAAATTAAAATAAATTTAATGCTCTATAATTTTGATTCTAACACTTTTTTTGAGAAAAGATCGTAGAAGGTATTAGAAGCAAATGTTTGACAAAAAGTGAGGTAACATTTGTCTTTTTACCGAGAAACAACGATTTCCAATAAGGTATATCTCGAAAACCGTTTGAATTTCAACAAATTTATACAGAATTAATTTTATAGGAAATTTAATTAGCTTTAATTTCGGTTAGAAACCTTTTTTTCTAGAGTCAATTTTTTTCGAGATATAATGGAATAACTAAAAACATTGAGCTTCCCCCTCACCGGTAGCTCACCCCCCAGGGGCGGAGACTTTTAGTATGTTTTCCTTCTAACTATTCCTAAGGAAGGTATGAAGTCAAAAATTATCGCATACTTCATGCACTCTACACCCCTCATTTCAGCACTCTTTGACTAGACAAAATATAAAATACCAATTTAGCGTCCAAAGTAAACTTTTTCCTGGTTCACTTAATCATACTATTAGGGAATAATTACCGTAAATTTGTTCTAGTATTTATATCGGCAAAGTATAAAACTGGTTTCATCAATTATATGTTTGCATTAGCTAGGCGGGTGTTAGGTACGTATCTGGCTATTACTTATTAACGCATTAGCTATTAGGCTATATTCAAATCTTTGAAAGATAAACATTTAATTTACTATAAACATAACCTGCTATTATGTTAGCAATTGCTTTGGTTTTTAATATCTACTAAAAGATTATGCGTGTAATTGTTTTTATAATTCGATTCCTTTGGACTACACCTACATTTTCTAGACAAACGTTCCGATTCTACCAATTGCAAAAGGCTCATTTACCTAAAAACGATTGGACCTTTTTGGGTATTTGGGATTGGGCTTTCGGGATTTCGTAAGCTATTCAATTCTTATTGTGTCCAATCTTTAGAATCCAAAATAATGGGATGAATCAGAAAAAAAAAATGACCGTTTTCTTTGTGTTCGAACTTTGCATCCTCTCTTGTATTCATTCGGGAGCTAAGAATCGAGATAAGAAGTTTATGTTTGATCCAGTATAAATCATTTGGTAAACAGCATGCCCTCTATCCGGGCTCAGTAGCTTAGCTTTCCTTTGTCCACAATGACAGTAAAGTACGAAATTCTCGTAATTTTGCTTCATTATTGTAAACGGAAGTTTTCAGCAGCGGAAGCCATTTGTTTAGTGGTTGAATTTGAGGATGAAGATTCTTTGAATGAAAGGACGGTGAGAAGGTGGTTCCAAAAATTTAATGAAGGTAATTTGAGTCTTGAAAGGAAATCAAGATCAGGGCGTGTTTAAGAACAACTGCAGAGAATGTACGGTGTTTTGGTTCAGCAGTATCCAGGTTTAGTCAACAGGAAGTCTCGTTCCAACAAGATAATGCCAGACCCCACACCTCTTGCCTTACAAAAGAAAAACTAGCTAATTTGGTTGGAATCGGGCTTCTTCCTCAGCCGGCATATAGTGACCTAGCACCATCAGACTACCACCTCTTCAATGGCTCATTTTCTTCAATGGCCACATTCAACAACTTAAATGAAGTTAAATATGGGGTTCGTGAGTTCTTCAATTCAAAACCCAAAGTGTGGAACCATAAAGGAATTCTACTGCTGGCTTCCAGATGGCGTCAAACCATAGATCACAATGGTTTATATTTTGATTTGTAACAAGCTTGTAAGTAGAAGAAAAATAAATTTTTATTTTTACCTATAAAACGGTCATTTTTTTCTGCCTCACCCCGTTACTTCAAAACAACTCATTGCGTCTTGTTATTTCACTTAAAAAAATAAAAAAATATACATCCTTTTGTGCCTGTCGGCTAAAGAAACAGGGATTGCCTCCTTGACTGTCAATTCTCGTTTGTTTCCATTTATTTATTTCTAACCTGTGATTCATTTGTCTGTAGAAGATGAATTTTCAAATTAAATCGCTTATGTTCTTCTTTTTTCCGCTTACCTTTATGATTGTATTGTTTACAGTAGAAACTCGATAATTCGTCATGAGTGGGGGAGAAGGGTGACGAAATAACGGAAATGACGATTTATAGAATTTTGCTGGTAAACTAAAAAAAAAAGAATTTTAAAGTATATAATTGCATTTTTTTTTGCAATTTATTGAATTTAAAACGAACAAATTAACATTATACACATTGGATTTGAGTGAAAGTGACAAAAAAAGCTAAACACTTGCCGCATCCCATCAGGTGTGAAATATCTGATTCACATTGCTGCTCGAAGCCACTCAATGCACTTAGTTAACATTTCCTCTACTTCTTTGCATGGAATAGTGGAAGAATTAGAAACGTCATCACTATATCATAACTTCATTTTGAGCACTCACCACTATAATTCCATTGTCATTTAAAATTTCATATCTTACATCCGTACAATCCATGTTTAACCAGCTGCTTACCTCTTGCTTATCTTTTCTCATTTTATAACCTGGAGCAGAAGTTGCTGAGCCAGATGCTAATGTTTTTGTAGGAAGAGCTTTCCAGTATTAACTGGTTCCGGTAACTCGTCAACCGCACTCATACTTCCTTTCATTTCTTACTACAATCAATGGAGGGACGGACTCCGGGCTTGTTCTGTTTGGTTTTGTCTATGAAATGATTTACTAAAAGTATATATATAAATATAAGCGTATTTTTTAGTTACAAATAAAATGAGGTGGTTTAAAGATTAAATAAGTATCAAGGGGAAAAATGAATTAAATACGCATTTAATTTTGTTATTTATATTTGACAATGGAAAGTATTTTATATTTTTATTTTTATATTCAGCTATTATTCAGCCACAACATCTCTCCACCTGATGCGAGGCCTACCTCTCCTCCTCCCCTCCGCTTCCCATTCATAAACAATTTTGGGGATTCTTCTTTTCTCCATTCTTTTAATATGGCCGAACCATCTCAGTCTCCTTCCCTTCATTTCCTCCAGATTATTTCTCTTAACTTCCATTCTTTATCTTATAATCTCATTCTGGAATCGTTGAATCCTTGAGATTCTTGCTAATCTCCTCCAAAAATCTATCTCCACAGCCAGAAATCTTTCGCCTTGCATTTTTTCTAGAGGCCATGTTTCTGAGCTGTATAGCATTATGCTTTCACATTGGTACATATGTTGGCACTCCAGAGGACTGAATTTAACATTCCGATAGCCTTCCGTCCATCTGTTATTCTTTTTTTCACTTCTTCTGTCGCTCTCCCATTGATTTAGAGAATAGTGCCTAGATAACAGAATTGGTTGACCTTAATGTTAATGTTCTAAATCTTGAAGTCCCAAACTAGATTACCCATCATTTCTTATTAAACTCCTTAATCTCTTCTAGGCGCCTAGAAAGAATGTCTTTAGGTAGGCATCATAGTATAAAAGGATCAAATACAATTAGAAGCGATGAATAATGTCTTAGTTAATTTATCAAGTATAAAAATAGACTAAACAAATATTTACAAATCGTTAGATATAATAAAATTTTTACTAGTAGTAAAACATTTTTTCTCCAAGCAAACTTTTCGAATACCACAGTCAACGTTTCAAAGGTAATTAATACAGATTCACCAAGCAAAACAAAGCACATCCAACCTTTTTGTATGCCAAAAACAAATTCAATATGCCAAAAAAATCAGTAAAAAAGAATGCTCATGTATTTTCATTTTTTATATTTTTTTTTTCCCTTACCTGCGATCCAGTTTTCTGTAGGAAATAAATTTTAAAATTAAATATCTTAATCCTACTGACCGGTTATGCCCTTATGTTTTTTATTTTTCCCGCTTATCTATGTGATTTTATCGTTTATTTCCAAAGGAGAGTGATTTTGCATACACAAAAATCGTATTATAAAATGAGAATAAAATTTTGTTGTATTATATTAGATGATTTGAGATTTCCTAACTTTTTGTTTTATTGTTTATTCTGATACTATATACGAACTAATTAAAATAATGATAATTGTTAAACTGATTTGTTTCTAGTATTTACAACTACAAAACGTTTTATGTCAATATTTAAAATCGAATTTTAATTACAATATCAAATTATTTGAGACATTTATACATTATGTTATTCACATAAACGTTTTTCAAGGTCTAACTTAAACTATTTTTCAGAGAACCCAAAACTAACTAACAATAGAACACTATTATGTTATTCACATAAACGTTTTTCAAAAAGAGGGATCCAGCAAGATCGGTCAAATCCAGGTTAAAATATTTTATTTCGTATTAGGAGAAACAAAGTCAAAAGGAGCTCACTCATTAGAACCTGTCTCCAAGTGATAGTGTGATTTATTATAACGAGAGTTAAGCTCTTATTTGCTCCTGATCTCTTAATATCAAAATATCAAACTACATGTAACGCCCTCGCGTTCCCTAAAAACGTTATCGCTTTTGATAAACAAGGTTTACCGTTAAAATATGTTCCATGTAAAAAAAAAAAAAAAAATCATTGTTCATTTTAAAAATAATCGTAAAATAGTGAAGAATATAATACAAAAATTATTTTACTGTGCATTAATTTTCTTATATTATATTTTATTCTTAAATATATAAAAAACAAAAGTTATTACAAGTCTTTGATCATATTTATTCATATTTGACTTGCTATTTTCTTCTATGAAAGGGTTTTGAATTTATGGTGTACACAATACTTTTTTTTTATGATATTCATATTTTAAATATATGAATAGTTTAAAGAGACAACAATATGTGGGGGTCAAACTGGCAATCCAATTATGAAAATTGCTTGCCATTACAATGAATTCTAACGAATGGAAAGTTGTCCTTAAGTTAAACATATCTCTTTCGAAACAACTTTACAGTCAAGACAACTCTAACAAAGAACTATACGTTAATGTTCTAGACTATTTGCACTTAGGACAATACAATAGTTGTATTTACAACAAACTATGTCAAATAGTGGTAGTCATGTTGTAAAATGTAAAATTAAATCCAGCATCACGTATGTACGTATTATTATGATTGTGCCATTTCGTAATCAAAACAATCAAGACCTTGTATCTCTGAGAAGGATGTCATGAAACCAGTTGTTATTTTTTAAATTTCATTTCAGACTAAAAGAAAAGAAACTGCTCATCGTAACAGACTACTTCATGTACTAGACAAACGTTCAAAGCTCCCAATTAATTACAAAAGACTTATTTTCATGACTGTGGTTGGACCTATTTGGACATGCGGAGTTGACCTATGGGGCTCCACTAAACCATCCAATTCATCTCGTATCCGATCATTACAATCCAAAATCCTTTGAAAAATCTTCAATGCTTCTTACTTTGTTACAAATAAACTTATCCATAAAGATCTTAATATTCCATATGTTGTTGAGTTAGCCCAAACCAGAACCTATCCTTTCATAGTAAGCTCCATAACCACTCAAATACACTCGTCTTCAAATTGCTTCCCACTCCATTCCTGATAATTCTTCGAGGCGTCTAAAACGAAGATGGCCTAGAGACCTTCTAGTGTAGAATTTTTAATAAAGTGCTACTGATGAGTTCTTTTCAAGTTTTGAGATGTTATTGTAATCGTTATGAACACATTAAATAGATGTATATATATTTTACAGTTGTAAATTTCAATAAAAGAAAAAAAAATTCACCTTTAATTAATCATTATAACTAACAAATGTATGTAGTATGTATATGTCAGAAAAAAAAAAAAAAAAACTACTAAAAGAGAATATTTCTGAAAATGATTGTTTTCGTTATTTCGGACGAAATGAGAAGTGAAAGTGAAGTGTTTGGCTGTTTGGACATAACCTTGGACATAATTATCGCTGCATACCAATCCCTTGTTCTTAAAAATAGCTACCGAATATTTTTTGTTTGTGGTTTCTAATCGAAATGCTTGACTCTTGAGAAACACGTATCTATATTAAAAATATCCCCCAAAAAAATAAAATTTTAAATTAAAAAATGCACCGTGTTAAAACCACTAAATTCTTGGACGAGTTATGGGCAGGGAATTTATTTTCTTTCATATCTGCTGCACATCAACGCTTTGTACCCAGTTCCTATCGAGTGAGTACTTAACAACTCAGTAGTATTCCATGAAAGAAATAGAAGAAGAAAATACATGGCAACATGCGAAGCAGCTGAGTCCTATGGCATCTAATGAAATAATTTTCAGTTTTCATTTGTTATATTAACTAACAAAAAAAAAAAAAAAAAAAAAAAGAATAACATTAGCAGTTTATTAAGATTTTCCATGTCACAAAAAACTATCCAGCAGATTTGCTAGTACAATTAGGATAAAGGAATTATTTATTTATTTTTTTTATCTAATAATAGTTTGGAATTTTACACATTCATCAACTGTTTACCTTAAAAAATGTTCTAGAGCATTTTTAAATGTATGACAAGAAATAAAACTTTTTTATATTGACCTAAGGAGGAGAAATTAAAAGGGCTTCTAAAATGTATTCGGACCCTAACCAAACTAAATGTAAAGGGACGGAAGGGTCAGGAAGAAATTGACTTTACTTTCGGTTTTCCCTACTAGGCTGGTTTTCCTGGATCTACTAGG
This sequence comes from Euschistus heros, assembly GCA_003667255.2. Taxonomy (NCBI): domain Eukaryota; kingdom Metazoa; phylum Arthropoda; class Insecta; order Hemiptera; family Pentatomidae; genus Euschistus; species Euschistus heros. Next base: position 190,368 of record RCWM02000890.1, read on the forward strand.
AACGATTTTTTTTCCATTTATTGAAATTTACAATTCATAATATATTCATAAAGCACTTGAGGTATTATGATGGTATAGAAGGATCAACACAATTAAAATTGATGAATTAATTGCAACTTCTATTGAGATTATTTTATTAGAAAACTAGTTTCGAATGCTAAACATTCATCTTCAGTTCTAAAACATACAAAATTTTCAACACATTAGCACTATGTTATATGGATTATATATGCTAAAGTTTTCAAAAATGTAAGACAAGAAATCAAAAATTGGTACTCACCTAAAGAGATTTAAGAGATATCTGAAATATATCTATAGTGGAAGGAGAAGGACCAGGTAAGTCAAATTTTTAGGGTTTATCTTGGGATTTCGTCTATGAATCATTAGATTTTTTCCGCTCCTATTGAAAACAAATTTAATATGGGGTTATTGGAAATGTTTATCTGATGGTTTAAACAAAAATCTGATTCGGTTTTTAACGATTTTAATATTTCTAATGATTCATTAATATTTAATTTTAGGCTATTTTCAACTCGATGTGTAATTATTACTCCCGAGTCTTTATTAATTTGTGTTTTTTTTTTCATTTAGATGAATAGAGAAATTGGAATTTTGGGTCTTATTGTATGCTCTTACATGTTCTTTCATTCTTTGATTTACCGATCCTCCAGTTTTTCCCGTTTATTTAGCTTCACATTCATTACCTTTTAGTTCATATACACTGCTTTTGGAAAGGGCATATTTTGTCTTTAGGTAAAGGAAAATAAGATGAAAATGGTTTATCTATTATAAATGCAGGGTTTAAACCTATTTTTTTTTTTTAAATTCCTTTCCAACTTTGTTGGATATTGGGCCGTAATATGGTGTCAAAATGTATTTCTTCGGAGTAGCTTTATCCTCTGGGGGTGTTATGTTTATGTTATTCATAATTTATAACTAGACTGTCTCTAGCCCATCTACAGACGCCTCGGAGGATTATCATGGAATGAGAAGCAAGTTGAGAAACTAGTGGATTTGAGTGGTTATGGAGCTTACTATGGAAGGATAGGTATCTGGTTTGGGATAAATCAGCAACATATGGAACATTAAGATCTTTATGGATAAGTTTATTGGTTACAAAGTAAGGAGCATTGAGGATTTTTCGAAGGATTTTGGATTGTAAAGATGCGAGATGAATTGGATAGTTTAGTGTAGCCTCAAAGCTCAACTCCTATGTCCAAATAGGTCTAAATAAGTCTTTTGTAATTAATTGGGAGTTTCGAACTGATAAACTGATATTCAATATGGATTTTATTGATCCGTAAATATATTATTTATTTATCATTTTCTACTTGATATATTAGTTTAACTCTCCCAAAATCTTTGTAGAATTTTTAGTTATTTTCAATTTAAATGGACAGCCAAGTGGGCTGCTGCGTTTTATTATATTGTATTTAATCTTTGATTTATAGATAGTCCAGTTTTTCCTGAGTACTACACTATACGTATAAAAGCCTAAAATATTGGGATGGTGCTGTTCCAAATCTTGCAACTCAAAATTTAACCTGAAAAATGTTGTGATTTACCTTCTATCATTAATATCTTGTTCAAAAATATCATTCCTTTAATGGAGACAAACCAACTTTTGTAATCTTGTAAGCAATCCTTAAACCTTCACTGTTCTGGATCGAGTTTAATAATGTTTAGATAATTAATTTACATCATATGTGTTATGAACAGGCATTAATTTTCGGACACGCCCTGAGTTTTGACTTGGAGGAACAGGAGTGGACCGGTTCTTCAACTGTTTTTGGAAATATTACTAAATTAATTGAAAGTTATTATATCCGAATGAGAGCAGTGTTACAGAGAGGTATTTTTTTTCTGGGGCGGGGTTAGGTATTTATTCAAATAAAAATATTAAGAATAATTCTTAGAAGGTAAACCATACAAATATAAACTGCTGGGCAAAATTTTTATATATAATGTCGATATTCAAAAGATTTTTTTATTTTTTTTTATTTGTTGATATTTAACAGTATACAATTTATGTTTGATGATGACATTGACTAGTCAATAATTTTTAAAAAGATACCAACTTGTGGCATTCCAGTAGGAGTTCTACATTACAAGATCCCGAGCTTTGGGGCTCCACTAAACTATCCTATTCGTTTCAGATCCAATCCTTACAATTCAAAATCCTTCGAAAAATCCCCCATGCTCCTTACTTTGTCACCAATAAACTTATCTATAAAAATCTTAATGTTCCATATGTTGCTGATTTAGCCCAAACCAGAAACCTATCCTTTCATAGTAAGCTCTATAACCACTCATATCCCCTAATTTCTCAACTTGCTTCTCACTCCATTCCTGATAATCCTCCGAGGCGTCTGAAACGAAGATGGCCTAGAGAGCTTCTAATGTAGAATTTTTAATAAAGTGCTATTGATGAGTAGTTCTTTTAAAGTTTTTATATGTCATTATATTCACTATCAACACATTTACTTGATGTATATTATTTTCTACAGTTGTAAATATAAATAAATGAAAATAATATTTTTTTTTAAGAATTGGGTATCGTTCAGATGCCCAATTCATAAAATATTCTCAAAAGTGAGGTAAAAATATTTTTAATAACGTATGTCTCGAAAACCATTAAAAGTTCGACAAATAAGTATAGAAATAATTTTATAGAAAATTTAATTAGCTTTAATTTTGATTTGAAACATATCTTTCTAGAGTTCGCTGGTTTTGAGATATATTCGAAAAATCGAAAATTGGGACCTTCTCCCTCCATGGGCGGGGAATTTTAGTATGTTCACCTTTTAACTTCTCCTAACGAAGCCCTGAATAAAAACTTTATCGCATACTTCATTTTCTATACAATGTGTTATCTCATATTTAACTTGCTCCTCAAGGATCATAAATATCACTCAATAGGATTCAATAAGAACGCAGAACATGAGGACCAGGCCTGGAGCACAGGCCAAGGTGAAAGAATTACCCTGGTGGATAAGAACAGTGCCTGATCCCCACCTCCAGATCACTTAACTCGTTCTACTCGAATCGTTTGCGATTTCGGCGCAGTCACCAAATTGCGGACCATTCATCTTCCTCGGCCCTTGTAAGGCACGCTTCTAGAGCTACCGGGGCCTTGGGGATTAAGGAGTCGGTTTGGGTTTAATAGGCTACCTTTCCTTTTTTAAAGAATTTCAAATTTCATTAAAATTATTTTTTAATGTTTTTAAGATTGATGTAACAGCCACTAAGCCATTACAGGTGTGTGGAATGGAAAAATAATATTTTTATATATAAGAAGGAAATAAATCTTAAACGGTTTTAAAAATATAAATTTTTATAAATAAAAAAAAATATATTTTAAAAAATCTAAAAAAAAAACACCATATAAAAGCTAAGTTGGCCAAAATCGTCGGTTGTTGACAATCGATTCAGTCAATAAATTCAATTTTTCAATTGGAAGCATTTTTCTATATGTTGTTTGTCAAAATCTGAAAAAAGTTCAAAAAGTTTGGGGTTTTGCCCCCCTCCCCCCAATCATTTTCCCTTTATCATATTTAGTTTCATTTTTGATATTTTATTCTCAAGACCCATTTTGCCAATGTAAAAACATAAAACCTAGAACACATCCTTTTGCAAGGCAGAACCCCTTTGTAGGGGTGTTTATACTTGACTAAGAAAGAACATTAAAACAAAGTTGTGTAATTATTGTATTGTCATTTGTTCTTGACACGTGTGCAAATTTTCAAATTAATTAGATAGGTGGAAATTGGTAAAAATTACGATGCAAGATTCCGTTACATACAGGTGAAGTTAATAAAAGCGTATTAAAAACCATTTCGGTCATAACTTCGTTAGTTATACAACAAAACATTATACAATGAAGTCTCACATATACAAATATGAATGAGAAGAAATTTTTCATTAAAAATAAGTACATATTACACCTATGTAATACATATAATATGTCCATATTATGTATTTTGTATATCTGTACATATTATGTATGTATGTATATGTACACTTAAATAAAAAATAATTAAAATAAACTTATATAAAAAGTAAAATAAAAATTTAGATAATCATCTCATACCCCTCAGTTTTTGAAAAATATATGTATGTATTCATTTTGTATTTAAAAAATCCGTAATTTTAAATCGCGCAGTTTTTTGCAAGCTTTGTTATATAAAAGCTAACATTTAGACAAAACAAATGGAGCGACCGTTATGGGTAAATATAGTGGTACAGGCACTTCGTCATCAGAACTTTGGGAAACGAAATCGTTACGACTTTGTTTGGTTTTTGTGACTTCGGAAACGATCTCCTCGTCACTTTGGAGTACACAGACTATCAAGTTGTCAAATTCAACAAAATTTTTGTTACGCCTAGGTGAACTTTGGACCACTCCAGAAGTTATTCAAAGGTGCCTATGTCATCTCCCGCATCATTTGATTCCTTATGTACTCCGGCTTTACGAAAGTACTTTTGTATTCTAAGTGGCTGAACATCCTTCCAAGCTACTGCCGTAAACTGCATAGCCTGTAAAAATATGTCTCTTCTTGTAACTGGATAGTATTCACAAAAAGGGAACCAAATTAACTTTCGTACAAGTGGATGCTGCGTATAACTGAATATCGGTCAAGTGAATAATTAATTACACAGGATTAAATGGAGTTTCACCGGATAACTGAATGTTTCTTATAAATGAGTTTCGTATAAGTAAGATTCCACTGTATATACATTCAGCCGGAATCGAAATAAATGTATACATCTACGTATATAAAAATGAATGAGTGTATGTCTGTACTCGATAGATTCAAAAACCGTACATCCAATCGCCGTGCAAATTTGGGAAATTATTTAATATATCCCCGGGAAGGTTTTTGAAAAAAAAATTTTAAAATCAGAGTTGGGGTTCTAGGTGTATGTAAATATCAAAATAACATTTATTTTTTTTAAATACTACTTTAGTGCAGGTGTTTGTAAACATTCGTTGGTTATAACGGTACAATGTTATATAGAGCTAGAAATTGATAATAAAATTGGCTTGATTCAAATAAATTGTAATAAAAAAAGCTATAAATATTTAGTGTGACGTGTGGATCCTAGGGATATTTAATAATCGAACGATATGTGGTTAGCGGCATTCTACACCAGAGTTTGCAATGGTAAAATTTTTAAACTCATCTGTACCAAATTTTAACTACAAAATCTTCATAATTCTAGGAGGATTTTAAATAGTATAGTTTACTATAATGATAATTTTAATTCACAGTGTTAAGTGCCAGAAGTTTGTGACTCAGTCATTAACTTTTATAGTTAGATAGAAATTAAAATCCAACCGAATGAAATCAATAAAATTATTTTTGCTGCACTAAACATTATTGCCTTATCAAAATATCGATTATTTTTCGATATTTTGTTTAAAAAATGGGCGACCTAACCATAGCTTTTCGTGAAGGTTTTAAGAAGACTAATATTTCAATGATTTCAAATTCATTTTAATGTTTCAGGTTTATTTAATAAATTGTACCATTGGTTGCGTGAAAGAGCAGTAATATTACCTACAAATACTATAGCAGAGAATATTAACAACATTATTATTGAAAAAGTAAATTTTGACATAGAGAATAATTATATTGATAGGGTTGTAATCACTGATAATGTAGTCCATTATCCGCCAGAGTTTCTTCGTAAAACGTCTCTGTCCATCTAAATTACCAACTGATAGATTAGATTTAAGGATTGAATATTTTGAGTAAATCATAGCAATAATACCGGGTTACAGCTTTGAGTGAACATATCTAGAAATATTGTGAGAAAATAATTCTCAACTGCATTATAAGATTTTTATTGTTAAAAAATAAAAATTCTGTTATTAGTTAAACCCATCTAAGTTCCTTGCTTATAAGAGCGGGCGAAGCCGTGACTGGGGGTGCTAGATATATATATATATATATATATATATATATATATATATATATATATATATATATATATATATATAAATTATTGTTGTGTTGAAAAATTAAATAACTGAGAGGGATAATTCTGGATCTAATTACATATATAATTATAAAATAAAAGAATTATATTAGCAATGAATAAAAATATCTATAAAAACTTATATTATAATCAATACGTTAATAGCGATACTAATATGCTACCCAGAGTTTCCCCCATCTTTATACCCGCACTATTGCATGAAATCGATTTTGCGGTTTTACATTAAGTACCTGATTCATCGATTTTTTCCCCCATAACCTTTGCTAATTGCTTTGAAATCATTACTAAATGTCTTAATAGGATTATTTGAACCATTAATCAATCTATAATATTATGTATAAATTCAGTTGCTTATATTTTTTTTTTTTTTTTTAATTACCTGTGATTCATTTGTCTATCGGAGGTAAACTTACGAATTAAATATCTTAATCCTGCTGAATTTTGTTCTTATTATTTTTTTCTCCTAACCTAGATGATTGTATTGTTTATTTCCAATAATTTTTTATACACAACAGCCGAGAAAAATCGAGCAAGATCGGTCAAATACAGGTTTTTTTTTTTAATATATCAATTTATTGAAATTTGACAACTGTACAAATATGTACATCAAGTAAATGAGCTGATAACGATTACAATAACATGTCAAAACTTGAAAAAACCTACTCATCAGTAGCACTTCAATGAAAATTTTACAGAAGAAGATCTCTAGGCTATCTTCTTTTTAGACGCCTCGGAGGATTATTGGGAATGGAGAAGGAAGCAAGTTGAGAAACTAGAGGATTTGAGTGGTTAGGGAGCTTGCTATAAAAGGATAGGTTTCTGGTTTGGGCTAAATCAGCAACATATGGAACATTAAGATCTTTATGGATAAGTTTATTGATGACAAATTAAGGAGCATTGAGGATTTTTCGAAGGATTTTGGATAGTAAGGATTAGATACGAGATGAATTGGATGGTTTAGTAGAGCACCAAAGCTCAACTTCGTACGTCAAAATAGGTCTAATCACAGTCATGTAAATAAGTCTTTTGTAATGAATTGGGAGGTTTGATAGTTTGTCTAGTAAATGTTGAAGTAGTCTGTAAAGACGAGCAGTTTCTTGTCGCTTTAGTCTTTCATCAAATCCAGGTTAAAATTTTTCATTTGATATCAGGATAAACAAAGTCAAAAGGAGCTCACTCATTAGAACCTGCCTACAAGTAATGTGTTATTTATTGAAACGAGAGTTGAGCTCTTAACTGTTTCTACTCTCCTAATATCAAACCATCAAAAGCCATCGCGTTCACCAGAAAGTGATTGATTGATGAAATTTTTAATAATCAATTATTTATAAAATACTCATTTATAAATTGTCAGGAGTTTAAGTCCTGGCTGGCATCCCTGTTTGTAGATTAATGCATGATCCGCACTCACACAGAGGACATAGCATTAAAATGTCATCCCTTGTTCGGGATCTGATTAGTCAAATAATTAAGGTTTTTAATTATTGTTAATTATTTTAAATTCGTAATTAATTAATGAGTGACATAAGTTTTTTTTCTTTCAAACAAAATAAAGATGTTCGGTGTGACTAAGTTTATTATTATAAAAAGGGTTTTCGTTAGTTTTTGGGTTTAATTAATATAATTATAGTGTTTTTAATATTTCTTACGATCATCTCCCTCAAGCACGATGTCGGAGACAACTATTAATGATAGTTTGGATACAAACATGAAAATGTTAGAAAAGATGCAAAGAAGACGTAAAAGAGCTGAAAAAGCTAGGATGGATAGAAAATTGGAGCATCAAAATTTTGAAATAGAAAATAAAGGCGGAGTTTCATCCCCTACAAGTTTAAAAAGTCGGTCAGAAAAGACAGATACATTGCTCTCGGAATTTCGGGAAGATTTGGTTAACATTTTTAAAGAATATAATATGTCGTTAATGAATGCTAGTAAGGAGAGAAATCCGTTACTAGTTCAGATTGACCAGAAGATAGATAGGAATAATCTCAATAACTATCATCTCAATGTGACTCCTTTCTCAAAGAATCAGAAAAAGAAGTGGAACAGAATTTTAAAGAAAACATCCCAGCGCAAGAAGTGAAAGAAATAGCTGAGGAAGAAGTAAATGAGGAAACTGAAGATGAAAATTCCAGTCCTCCAACTTTTGTCAAAGAAGTGAAAAAATTTTATGAAGTAGACCTCCCGATATATGAAGAAGAAGAATTCATTGAAGAATATGAAAAGGATGAAAATAAGATTAAATTAACAAGTAATCCTCATACTGTAGAAGAAGCAGTATCAAAAATTGAAGAACTACCTGCGAATAAAACAATTATGATAAAGAAAAACAAGAAAAGGAAAAAGAAAAGTAAATTTTTATCAAAGAAAAATGTAATTCATAAAAAAAGAAGGCCAAGTCACAGAAATAGAAAGGGAACAAGACCAACAAAGCTCAGAACGGTTACAAGAATTAAATCTGTGAAAAGAATAAAATCGGTAATAGCTAAAAAGAACAATAAGTTAAAATTAAAGATATCAAGAAGCATAGGAAAGGTGAAAATAGGCAAGAAAACAGAAAGAAAGATAACTTATGTTAAAGAAAAATATATTCAAGATTGTGACAAAAAAGATCCAAGGAAAAAGAAAGATAAGAAAAAATCTAAGTTACCAATAGAAGAAATTGTTAGGAGGAAATATTTCACTGATGGAAAAAACCCGAATCCCATAGATGTACGCAACTATCTGCGGGGGAAGGTTAAGAAAAAATTATAACAATTGATAATGCCTAATGGAAATTTGGTACAGATCCGGATTGTGTTTTATGGAAAATAACTATTTTTTAGGCTAAAAATATATTTGTCATACATAATGTAAATAGTAGAATATTGGGTTTTATAAAATATATTATTACAGTTAGGGACCTCAACGAAGTTTTAATCAGTTTCGAAATATATAATTACAATTCTTACCAGTTTATAAATACTTTGAAAACAAGTTATGGAATGAATATGAGTAAATTAAAATTAAAAGATTTTTAGTTCAAAAAAAAAAAATGTAACGTAATTTTTAGAATGTATAAGTTAAAATTCACTAGCGAAAGGTAACTATAATAATTAGTCATTCTGAAGTCAATTATATTACAGACAATTTGTCGGTTTATCAGTTACATATTTCATAAAGTAAAAAGTCACACAGATTATATTTCATTTTTTATTTCTTTTAAAGTAGAATCATTGTAAAGTTCTGGTTGACATATAGAAAATAGAAATAACATCATTATTTTATATTTTGCATTGTATAATTTCATTTAGGAGAACGGATATGCAACTACCTGCAGTTCCAGGTATACCTCCATACCGCGACAATAGCTTGCAAACGGCGTAATGGACCACCTCAGGTAGCAAGCTCTTTTTAATAGGGTTCACAGGAGCAACAACATCTGGCGTGAAGAAGTGAAGGTGACAATAGTTCCAAATAGTCATAACAATTATCAGTAGTAAGAACCACTTTAGCTTGGAAAAGAAAAAGGGTCAACAGGTCAAAGAATATTTTTATCACTTGCATGACATCAGAGTAATCCCGTTCAGCAGACGCAACCAGAAACTTTTTTTTCAACTGGCTCAACAGAAATTAGAAACAGACGTTGAGACTCAATCTACTCATAATGATTTTGTCTGAATTGCCTCCTGCAACTGCAAGAAGATCATTACTAGATATCTAGTTTTGTGTGGTGACAAGTGGTTGGACGCTAAAGTATTTTTCGCATTAAAAGTGAACAAAACCAACAGAGTCTTGTTCTACAGTGCCAGTGCCGTCAAACCAGAAGCTCCCTAAATATTTTTTCAATATATTATTTCATGAGTTTAATCACTGACTAATGAAGAAGTGAAAACTGTTTAGTTATTGGTTTATTTTATAAAATATGTTTAATTTGGTAAAAGGATGATGTTTATATAGTGGAACATTGAAAAATCTTAAGCACATATATATATGTTAGAAATACGGTTGGTTACAGGGTTTGTAGAGCTTAAAAGGTATACATATAGCGCCTTGATTTTTTTCATATATTTCATAAATAGGATAAACGTTAATTTCATTTTGTATTTACTATCATTTGTTAGTATTAGTATTCATAAATATTGAGTTAACTGTGATGCTTTTATATAATTAAATTGCTCTAGAAAATATGTAGTTGATACTGTTGGTTTAGTTTGTCATTTCCAGTTGATAAATGTTTTTTTATATGCTTTATTTATATTAAAATTTGTAATATTTATGTAATTATTATTTATATTTTGATATTATTCTTAATTTATGTATGGCTATTTGTTTGCCAATATAGACTTCTCTAAAGAAATAATGCTGCTAAATTTTAAGTAATTATTAAATTCACTGTTTAAACTAGAAATTGTAACTAAGGTTGAATTATGTTTCAAATCGCTGTTTTTGCAGATCAGTTCTGAATCATGTTTTAGTTGGGCTACTGTTTGGAATTATGATTAATTTTCATAATACTCAATTTTGTTTTTATCAAAATTTTATGTACTGAGTTTTTTTTTTTATGTATTGGCTATTGGTTATTTATATAATTAGCTGAAGATTATTTTAAAGAAAAAATCAATAAGTTTTGCTTATTAATTTTTCTTTTCTTGTAAGAGGTGGGTAATGCTATGTATCAAACCTATAAGTTTGAAAATAACAAAGATAAATTCGCGCGTTGGCAAAAGGGTAGCAACCTCCACAGCACCCCATGGGTGGTCCGAAATTTCACATCCTTTCATACAATAAAAGTTCTCTACCTGCTTGTCCCTTACCTTTTAAGATTCGGGGTAAACTCTGTAGATATATATATAATTTAATATGTATAATTTAGAACCATTTTCGGACATTCCCCCGTATAGCCTAATACCCTCCTAATTAATGGTTTTGATAATTTTGAAATAATCAATTATTTATAAAATAATTTATTTCCTTTGAGGTCCCTGTTTTTTAATGTTACTCACACAGAGGACATTAATATAAAAATAATTCTAGATGTCTTGGCTTCTCCTGACGCTGCCTTTTCACAATATTGCTTCGCTGTAGTTCTTAGATCAGCGCTGACTGGATAGTTTTCAACAGTTATTTCCTTCGCTATTAAGAACCGACAGTTTAAAAACTTTTAATCCCACTTCCTAACTTTCACTTATATTCACTTCTAATACATTTTTTACAAGGTTCAGTTCTGCGAAATGTTACTGAATTATTTTTATTTTGCAATCGACTTCAAAAAAGAGGAGTTTCTCAATTTGTATGTATATTTTTTTTTGTATGTTTGTTACGCGATTATTCCGTCAATTATGAATCAGAAGTGATCCCATAAAAATTTTGTTGAAATCAAACAACGCTTTTTAAGAAAAAATAAAACAGTTAATAAAAAACCACTGTTATATTCCATGACATAAGAATAAATATAAGCATATTATTAACAAAAATAATTTACACATACAGCAAACTCTTGATGTGTGGAACTTCGATAGACCGGATTCTTAAATAAGTCGAACAAAATCTACGGTCGTAAGTACACTACACTAAATCTCTCCTTAAAGAGTCGATTTCAGGCAAAAAACGTGTAAAATTGTGTAAATCAGTCAAACTAAAAATAGGGGTCTGGGACCTCTATGAAATGAAATATTGGAAGACATCGCCTCTATACCTCGAGCTCAAATTCAAAGAATTTCATAGTTAATTTGTTTCCCTTTTTTCTGGAGGGGTTGTGTTATGTCTATATTTCAGTACATCTCCTGATTGTCATTTTAGTATTTAAAAGATGCGGATTTAAATGTAAAAATTGATAATTAAAATAGATCCCATCAAATAACCTTTACCCTTCGTCGTAAACCTACAACTTCCTGTTCTACTGTATCCTTTAATGATATTCCTCTAACCCCTGTTGAACAGATCCGCTACCTGGGACTCCATTTGGACAAATGCCTCACTTGGAATCCACATACAAGTCTAAAACGACAAGAAACGGCCCCTCGTTATAGGTACTCCAAAATCCTTAATGCTCCTTCCTTTGTCACAAATAAGCTTATCTATATATACTTTAATGTTCCATATGTTGCTGATTTAGTAAACTACACTTCCATTCGAATCCATTAGTCTCCCAACTTGCTTCACACTGGATTCCTAATAACCCACCGAGGGTTATCAGCCTGAAAAGAAGATGGCCTAGAGACCTTTTAATCTATAACTTTCATAGAAGTGCTACTCGAGTGTGTAGTTCTCCGAAAGTGATTTACATGTCACTATATTAATTTTACTTTAGTGTATCATATATAGTTGTAAATATCAATAAATAGTTTTAAAAAAAATTAAATATGGTCTATTGGATATTAATGAGCCTGTGCAGACAGCTATAGTTAATATAAAAAAATAAAATTAAACGTACTTAAGTTAGTAAATAAATTCACACATTCACTCGGTTCTTGCCTAAAAAATAAACAATGCCTATATGGCTATAAACATTGTCGTGACGAGGCAATTCGGAACTCTAACGACTAGATTAAATCTATTAGACTAGCGCCATCTATAGGTCTATAGGTCAGGCCTTGAACCTAGTCTAGGAAGTGTTAATGTCTATGTCATCTCAATAGGGGGTCTAATAGTTTAATAGGAATTTTAATAAGATTTACTAGTGTTAAACGTTTCCTGATATTTTTTTTTTTAATTGATGCTATTGTAAATTTAAATTGCGACGTCACTTCCGTACCAGTATGCCCTTACTAAGTAGTCCTAGAAACGCATTACCAAAATCCATAAACTTTTTCAAGAATATACTTTGTTAACTCTAATTGTTTGGAATAAAAGATGGCCTCTGAATGGCTACTAAAAGTATCGCAACACTTTGAAACAGGGTTTGAAATCAATAATTATTTTTTCAAAAAAATCATATCATAATTATTATATTTGGTTTTTTATTTAAAAATCATTTCTGATTTATAAATAAAAATTTCAATTGATTTTCGATGTTTATTGATTTGATTAAATGATCACTCACTGAGTGATACGGTATTGCATAAATAATAATGATTAAATTGCGATAAAAAAAAATATTGATCAGAAAATAAAAATCACCTTTTACGAACAAATTGATCAATATGTTTGTATACAGAATACTCAAAATACATCTTGGAGATAATTAAAAAAATTTAGCTTTCTAATTTAGAAAGGAATTCCTCAAAAATTATTATTATTAATTGTTTTTTTAAAAATCAATTTATTGAAATTTTCAAATGTACAAGTATACATCAAGTAAATATGTTTAATAAAAAGTTTACAATAATATGCCAAAACTTGAGAAGAACTACTCATCAGTAGCACTTCAGTAAAAAATAAAAGCATCTACACAAGAAAATCTCTAGGCCATTTTCTTTTCAGACGCCTCGGAGGATTATCGGGAATTGAGTGGGAAGCAAGTTGAGAAACTAGGGGATTTGAGTGGATATGGAGCTTACTATGAAAGGACAGGTACTTGGTTCGGGCTAAATCAGCAACATATAGAACATTAAGATCTTTATGGATAAGTTTATTGATGACAAATTAAGGAGCATTGAGGGTTTTTCGAAGGATTTTGGATTGTAAGGATTGGATACAGGATGAATTTGATGGTTTAGTAAAGCCCCACAGCTCAACTCCGTACGTCCATATTGGTCTAATCACAGTCATGTAAATGAGTCTTTTGTAATTAATTGGGAGCTTTGAACATTATTAATTGTAAAAATTTTGTTCAAACATAATGATCAGAATTTGATTTTTATCACTTATGATCATAAATAATAATCGATCTTAATAAAAATCATCAAATGATTTTAAAAATTCCAGATAAAAATCTTGATCGGATTTGATTTTTATTATTATTTTTTTTTCAAATATCGATTTCAAACCCTGCTTTGAAATATTAGAGTGTTATAAAAACGTATTTTTTTTCGTAATAAAGAAAGGTTCTGAAGTCTATAATAAACGTTCCTAAACTAGACATAAACAATTTTTATCTAAATGAATTACAGTATTTCTTCCAATAAGTAGAAACGTTAAAAAACTTATTTTCAAAAATTTCCATTTTTTTTTTTACAATTTTGACTTTTAAATTTATAATTTATATTTAATAAGACATATTGCCCCCTCTGGCTTGAATGACTGTTTCCACTAGTCTTTTCATACTTGTAAATAACGAAACGAATGATAAACTCAAGGAAATTTGAAAAAAATAATCTAAAATTCCATCGTTTGTTAATTAACAGGAAACAACATCGATGTGTCTAATCCTTAATGCCTCAGGATAATATTCATATGAATATAAACCAAGTATGGATTAAGGTAAAAACCAGGAAAATCTCGAGAATTATAAGATTTGCAATACTTTTGACGGAGAGTTTAGTTCTTAGTTGAAAAGCTACCAATAAATAGTTTCTTTAAATTTTAGTCTGTATTTACAATTACTTAATATATTTCTTGTACAGTTGCTATTTATGTAAAAAAACAATATATATATAAAACTAAAGTAGCATGTCGTTTAGCGAAGTATGAAACTGATTTATTTTCTATTTTCCTCTCTCTGATCCTTGAATGAAATGCTAATAAAATTGTAACATTACAATGCGGACCAGATAACTGCTGGTGGCGGCTTCTTGTCAGCTGCAGAAGGAACAGTTTGCCCACTTCTTTCCCACGTCTTTCCCAACGGCAATCCCATCTTGGGAGAGTGGATATCTGTCTCTCTGGTCGTGTAGCAAGTACTAGCTATTAATTGTACCTACAGTCTAGTAGTTGTTTCATATAGGCTAACTTCATGTTTCATTCATAAAACGTAAGACACGCGTGATATGTTTTTATATAATGGCATTAGCCAGTGCAGTATCATACACTCTTTAACTATTACTGAAATTATATCTTCTTATCTTATCCTGAATCTGGGTTTGAATAATATCTTATGAAATTATATGCCTCTTATTTTGGGATATTAAAATATATAAATATAAACTGCCCCCAAAACTGCGATCTTAATATAATTCTTTAAAACTAAATAAAATAATTAATTACTTTACCAATTGAGGTACACCATGATGGTATAGAAGGATCAATACAATTAGGATCGATGAATTAATTGCCACTTCTATTGAATTATTTTATTAGGAAACAAGTTTCGAATGCTAAACATTTATCTTCTGTTCTAAAACATAAATTTTCAAAACATCAGCACTATGCTACATAGATTATACATAATAAAGTTTTTAAAAAATGTAAGACAAGAAATCAAATACTGGTACTCACCTGACGAGATATCAGATATCTGAAATATATCCATAGTGGAAGGGTTCACAGATTTATTTAAAACTGGACGATCGATTATTCAAAGAGTAAACGAACATATAATATCATAAAATAACTACACAAAAAATTATAAAAGATAAACATTTCCTACAACCCAATTTTAAATTTGTTTCCAATATGAAGGGATCCATTTAGTCATAGGAGAAAACCCAAGGTAAAACCGCAAAAAAATTAACTCTTTCCCTTTTACTATGGATATATTTCAGATATCTGTTAGATTTCCTCAGGTAAGTACCAATATTTGATTTTAATATTTTCATCGAATTAGCCATATCTGCATTATAGACTCTTAAACATGACTAATAACTTTCTAAAGTTGGAAAAATTCTTCGATGTTTGACAATCGAATGTGGGTAAACGCCTAAATAAAATTCAGCTTAAGGGATGTCTTCAGACGCAAAGTTTAATAAACTTTAATTTTGCAAATAAATAATTTTCCGATTGAAAGCATTTTTCAATGACTTTTTCCAAAATCTGAAAAAAGTTCAATAAGTTTGGTTTTTTTTTTTTTTTTTGCATCTTGGTTCCTATAAATAGAAATTGGTGAGACGCTACTCTCCCAACTTGCTTCCGGCTTGATTGCCGAAAAGTTGATTCCTCCGAGACTCTGAAAAGAAAATGGCCTAGAGACCTTCTAATGTTAAACTTATTAATAAGTAAATAAATAATTATAACGAATTTTGCTACAAGTTAAAGTAGAAATTCTAGATCGTGACTTATTATTATTACAAAGTTATATACCTTGATGGGTAGTTATATAGCTAGATGGGGACCTAAATATCATAAAGGCAGTGTGTTATAATAATTGACGATGAGAACTTTCGATTAGTTTTTGTCTGCGAAATGTGAAAGGTCGCAGAATGTGTATCATTTTCGGCGATGGCGAAACAAGGCCGTTTCGTTATTCACTTGTCTGCTTTGCGAAATCAAACGACGAAATTACGACCTCGATCTTCGACAATAAGCGTCCTTACTCAAGAGAGGAAGTGTTACCACAATGTCTCCTTAATCGAGCAAGGTTAATCGTCCGTCCGTCCTGGAGGTTTTCAGAAAGAGTTTGGTAACCGGAGGAGGCCTATGAGCTGCAGAAGGAAACTGATTGTGGACGTGATGTTGCGAGAGGCTAGCGTGGAAATACCAAATCCCTTGAGAGTGCTGTTAATGTCAAAGTGTTGTGTTACTTCTGGGCAATCGTTAGCCTGCCTGCAATTAAAATGCCGTTAGGAATCATGAAAAGTATTTCATTAATTTTATTTTACTTTGAACGCTTGTACTTTCTATGATGTTCATAAATGTCAATTATTTAAACATGGATCATTTTTAGCGGTGACCTAGTAGGTGAAAAAAAAAATACGTTTCTGGAGAACGCGTTTACGATTGATTACGCATAGTTTGATAGTTAGATATTAGGAGAGTAGAAATGGAGAAGATAATCTCAGAGATGCAGTCAAAGAGAAACGCCTTGCAGGTCTTCTTCATGGCTATTGCTATGTTGCTCTTGGGGTTTATGGGAAATACTGTGTTGCTATCTGAATAGAACCCCATTTATTAATATTTTATTGATTACCTTTATTAGATTCTAATCTAATACGTGCAAACCAATTCAGTATTACTTTAGTGGCATTTAAGGAAAGAGAATAATTGTGATGAATATTAAACTTACTATATTTACTGAAGCGATTATGTATATACATGAAACTATAGGATGGTTTTATAAATACTATATTCTAAGGTCAGCACACAATTTACCATTTATACACTTATTACAGACTATTACAAATATTTGGTACTTATCAAAATGGAGTATGGGTCTTCAGTCGGCGTTTGGAGTCCGGTCATAATCAGGGCTTCCTATCTCTCTGGGTTGGCCATCCAAGAGATCATCGTTGAGGACCTCCAGCATCTCTCCTTAGCCATATCACTTCCAACCGTATCTCATCTCTTCGTCAACTCTCCGTCAATCAATATCTTCCACCAAACTATATCTCTTCGTTTTCAAGACCATGCTTTTAAAGAGCTTCATCCCTTCCATCTTACGTTTACCTTCCTTTGTCTGAAAGTTTTGATTTCTTTGTTTGCAACTTTCTTTATAAGAATCTTTTGTTGACAGAATATTTTACAGAAATTTACAGCGGTGGTCACTCCGGAGGTTTGGCCTGGCCCAGATCCCCTTTGAAGGGTTTTATGGCTTATGACTCATATTCAAGACTTCAGATGAGTGCCGGCCCTTTTCATCCCGCCGTCTTATTATTAATTATTAATTAATATTATTTTGCGTACCCATAATACATTGCACTATAATGAACAAAATACTAGATGTGACAAAAATAATAGACCGATAAATAGATGACAAATGGAATACAGAATGATTTGGATAAAAAACAATATACAAAAAAAGGCTTTAGAAAAGAACAGATACATAAATGTGTAATAATACAAAGCAAAAAAAAATAATATCAGGCTAGTGAACAAAAGGATAATAGGAGTAAAATAGATGGGGACAAAAGTAAATGTAAAAAAAAGTACATAAAAATATAGAAATATGGGAAAGAGCGAGGAAAATAAAGTCATTACTATTTTAAAAATAATAACCACTTCAAAAGTGTGTATCCTCACCTGTAGTTTTCAGATCAATAACTCTATTTATGAAGAATATAACTAAATATAAGAAAAACCTATTTAACTGAAGTGATTACACTTTCAAAGCAGAGAGAGATCCGTTGGCCTGACGAGATGGGGCAGTCGACTAATCGTATGAGTTAGGTATTGCAGACAAGGAAGGGACAAGGGTCACATAATGTCCTCTGTTTATCCAACTTTATAAATAGCTTGTTTTTTTTTCCTTCTGTGGATTTCATTAAATCGACTTTTGACCTGCCTAGATTAGCTAAATACCCCTCTGTGTGTCGGTGAGAGTGTCAATTCTGCTAGGTGTATTTCAGCACATTCTGTGACATTAAATACAATATGTGCTTTGATGCGCATTTGTAATCATTTTTCGGACTAAAATCACAAAATAGTTTTGTCAAAACCTGATCCGAGCTGAATTTTCGTATTCGGGTTTTTACATTAGACGCAAAATTTCATTTTAAAACAACACCTGCAATAATACCTAAATCTAAAAAATACACCTAACGGAATTGGTAATCTCACCGATGATACGAGTGGTCAAGATGGCAACCCTAAAACATGTTCCATGTTATTCTTTCTTCATCAGACAGGCTCAAGGGGGCCACTTATTTTCTTTATTTCTTAAATAAATAAAAGACTTAGTGAATTCAAAGGCTCGAAGCCGAAACCATTAATCTTTAGCTTGGCTTATAAATCAGTTGTTTTCCTGAAGTTTCAGAACTGTTTAATGAATTCAAATCAATGAATATACATTCGTATTTTTACTACCGCACTACTATTATCTGAAAAATATTCCCTAAAAAAAAAAATGGGACACAAGAAGGAAGTAGTAATCCGATGGTGCAAGGTCTGGATAACCTAATGGGTGTGGAAACATTTCTAAACCATTAAGATTTTAATACTTTTCCCGGATCTTCAGAGTTCCTCTGCGGCTGATTAAAGATGAATTATTCTGCGATATTTTTTAGTATTTTCCACACGGATATGTGATTTTAGCTAGGATCTATACTTTTTTGATGTATATATTTTTTTCACACTCAAAAATGTAATATTTTGACATACTCTAGTTGTGTTTGCTAGGTTAAAAAAAATCAACATCAGAACCTTTTAGAATAGTCCCTCCTTTATTATTCCTGCGTGATATATATTACATTATATATCATTACAACTATATCATATATCATTATAGTGATATAATTATCATAACTCGTAAATGATACAAGCTACACTTTAACGAGAGGTCTTTATTAATTCAAAAAAATAAATAAATATGTATCGACAGTAAATTAGCTTCACTTGGAATAGTAATTTTGAATTCGTTATGCAAGATTTAGTATACAATTAAATACTATTCAATCACTGTAATATATAATATAATGGTGATTAATAAGGAAAACTGACTACGTGCATAATTATCAATTTCCTCTTTGCTACGGTTGTTAAATTTTTTTTTTTATAGATTAAAATATATTTAAATATATATTACACTTTGATGATATTAGATTTAGGATTCGGTAGATAGAGTATCATTATTCCAAGTTTTGGAGGAATTTGAGGTGGACAAAAAAACAACTATAATTATCAAACAGACATTATCAAACACTATGGCCAAAGGTTAATTCATAGGTGAAATTTCTAGAGAATTTAAAATCACAATCAGTGTTAGACAGGGCGATGGCCTATCTCCAATTTTGTTCAAGTGTATTCTTGAGAAGGTTTTACGAACATGGAAAAACGAAGTTTTAAATATTAGAAATGATATCAGAATTGGTAGGAAAGGAGAGAAGATTGATGTGTAAATATTGGTTTTTGTGGATGATTTAGCAATAGTCACAGAAAATGAAGAGATCGCCAAAATGTATATTGAAAAATTACAAGAAATTGAATCTAAGACAGGTTTACAGATTTCTTTCAAAAATGCAGTATATATGTCAACTCATGTGAATATAAACAAAGAACTAAAGACTAAATATGGTAACATTAGGAAGGTAGATAAATTTAAATACTTAGGTGAAGTAATTCAAAATAATGGTTTAGATAAAGCAGCAAATCTCGCAAGAGCCAAAAAAATTGATTTTGCCTTCCTAAAAGCTAAGGATATATATAATTTAAAAAATCTCTCCATTGAGGCTAAGTTGCGTCGTTATAAAACAGTTGTTCGTCCTGAAAGCTTATATGCCTCTGAATGCTTGTTTCTCGACAAAAAGGGAGCAATTGAAAATATGGAAAAGAAGGAGAGAAAAATATTAAGGAAAATATTAGGACCAAGAAAGACTGAAGAAGTTTTCAGACTAAAACGTTATATGGAAATATATCGAAACATTAAAAGGTCGAGTGACGCAATGGGGAAACGTAGATTGATTTGCACGCAAAGGTGCATTGGAATTCAATGTGGGATAGAGAACAATTTCGGACAGTAGTCAACAGGATCAAATTTCCGGAAATGGTCAAAACACAAATTAATAAACGGTGATTAGATGACGTAAGAAAGCATCAGGCAGAGGCAATGAGGAGATATTGAAAGGAACGGAAAAGCAAGAAATGAATTGTTGAACATGGTCCACAGATGACCGAACTCGTAAGAAGAAGATTAGATTTTAATTGCGGGGACCTAAAATAGTGCATTCGGATTTTTTTCATTTACATCACATTTTGTCTACTAAAATCTGGAGTAAATCCAATGTTATATGGAGGGATAAAAAGCAGAATGTATGCTGAGTCTTGGATGCTATTACTATTGTAATCGGTTGAGCACAGCATTTGTTATGGCCTTTAGAAATTGTTGATGAAATCTCAACTTCAAAATTTTAACCTCCTCGAAAGGGGTAAAAAAATCAATATTTTATGATTTTTATAACATTTAGACATAAGGGTTTTATGGTGCGTTAAATCGATATTTGAGTTCAGCTGTTCATGATAAAAAAGTTCTACTGATTTACAGTGGATTTCGTTGAAATTTTATTATTTTTTGGGAGTTTTTGAGCACCCTATAGTCGGGTAGTGTTTTGAGCATAACGAAAGTATTTTTTTAAGAATAGCATACATGACTGCAATTAAACATGAACGAATCATTTCTCTATCTTGACTGAGAGCTGAGAAAAAAAATTAAAACATGACTTTCATATTTTATTTTTTTTCTCGGCTCCTAATGTCCATTGGCGGCTAATATAACTCTAGTTTTGCACTATTACAGGTCCCTATTACCCACACAAAAATTGGCATTCAAATCTGTAAGTTACAACTTAAAACGTCCCCTTGTAAGTTCTTTATTCATGAGAGAGGGCGAAGCCGCAACAGAGTGTACTAGTTTAATTAATATTTATAATAATATGGGGGCGTAAAAATTAAAAAAAAAAATAATGAAACTTATATCGGAGATGTAATGTGAAAAAAAAAAATCAATTGGATGAAATTTTTTTACTATGAGTATATATTTCAACACCTGGACCATTTGAATTTTTATTTAATACTTATTTATTTTTTGTTTTGTTTTGTTTTTTTAATGCTATTGATATAATAAGCCATTTGTATTCGTTTAAGAGTTCATTGCACTCCTAGCTACAAAACAGCTAGTAGCGACCTGCTGTTACAAAATTAATATCAGCTATGATTCTGATATGGTAAAGAATATTTTAAAATATGAATGAGAAGCTGTTAAACCGGTTCTAAACATTATTTCTGTGCCGACATAGGAACATGACAGCTCGTATTAATATCGATAGCTAGTTTAATAATCGATATTAAACCTGATTAATAGTATCGAATTATATTAAAGCGGCATACTATTGGGTTGTCCGGAAATTCTTTTTTCTTTTTCTTCTCATTTATTGATATTTACAACTGTACAAAAACATATAGATCAAGTAAATGTGTTGATATTGAATACAATGGCATGTAAATAACTTGTGAAAAACTACTCAGTAGTAGCACTTCAATAAAAATTTACACTAAAAGGTCTCTAGGCCATGTTCTTTTCAGACGCCTCGGAGGATTATCGGGAATGGAGTGGGAAGCAAGTTGGGAGACTAGTGGATTGGAGTGGTTATGGAGCTTACTATGGAAGGATACGTATCTCCTCTGGGCTATATCAGCAACATAAGGAACATTAAGATCTTTATGGATAAGTTATTGGTCACAAAGAAAGGAGCGCTGAGGATTTTCGAAAGATTTTGGATTGTAAGGATTGGATACGAGATGAATTGGATGGTTTGGTAGAGCCCCAAAGCTCAACTCCGTACGTCCAAAGAGGTCTAATAGCAGTCATGTAAATGAGTCTTTTGTAATTAATTGGGAGCTCTGATCGTTTGTCTAGTAAATTTTGAAGTAGTCTGTAACGACGAGCAGTTTCTTGTCGTTTTAGTCTTGTATGTGGATTCCAAGTAAGACGTTTGTCCATTTGGAGTCCTAGATAGCGGATCTGTTCAACAGGGATTAGTGGAATATCATTAAGGGATACTGTAGAACAGGAAGCCGTGGGTTTACGACGAAGGATATTTGGTGAGATTTTTTTTGGATTTATTTTGATTCTCCATTTTTGACACCTTTCTTGAAGGGTTAGGATATGTGGGATTGGAGGTTTTGAGGTTGGAGTTTGGGAGGCAATGGAGGGATCATTGTTTACTGATAACACACATGTGTTATCAGCTAAGTGTTGAGGACAGTGGTAGGATGAGTTGGAATGTCAGCTGTTGAACGTTAGATTTCATTTTGTTCTATATCCATAAAATAAACCAGAAACAACTCCAAAGTCAAGGAAGGCAAAACTTATTACTTTTTTTGCAATAATAAAATTTATATAAAATAAAAGAACTTTTATTACAATAAAATGTCCCAATTATTAAAAAGAAATTATTGAAGAGGGATATAGAACAATTTATTGATCTAATAATGTTCTATATCCTGAATTTCTTTAAAAGTTATGGAAAAATAGCCATTTTTGTTCTATATATGAATAAAATCGTTTTAGTTTTTTAAATCAATGCAATGAGGATGTAAGTTTGATGTAGTAAAATATTATCTAATATACTGACAATATTTAACTGCAAATGCATTTACATATTATCCCAATATAAAAAAGTACTTTACGAAATAAACTTCAAATCCCATTTCCCCAAACAAGGGTTTTGGGATATAGCACAACATAATTCTGGGATGACGATATGTTTCTCGCAATCGTTACATTTATAATAAAAAAAAAAAGAAAAAAAAAATCATTGTCATCTGTACATAATATCTTTTAATTTTCAACCTTGAACTTTTCCTTTAAAAAATGTGCCACTATGAATCACGAAACCCAAGGAAAAATAAGAAACGAAAATCATATTTCTAGAAATCGCAAAAATTTCTTCGTCGACCCTGAAGAGCTCCAACCTAATTCTGTGTTACATGACCTATACGAAGTGTTAAGTCAGAGCTCAGATGATGGTGTGGCCTTCACCTAGGTTCTGTTTTAGCAGAAGAGTTCACCTCCAAGTGATCTATAGCCTTAATAATTATATTTGCCGTATGTTCCTAAATAATGGCTTTGAAGAGATTTATATGTATTCAGCTGTCCGAAACTAATGCAGTTAATGGCTTAAAAAAATTAAAAAAATATCGAAACATATCTTCGGTCAGATTACCAACTACGCTACGTGCATTTTCGCACCTTCTATGGCATTAAATACAAAAGTTTTTTGTCAAAACCAGATCCAAGCTGAATTTTCGCATTCGGGTTTTTACATCAGGCGTGGAATTTCTTTTAAATCGAAACCAACAAGACTAAACCGACAAGAAACTGCTTGTCGTTACAGACTACTTAAACATTTACTGACTATGATTAGACCTATTTCAACCTACGGAGATGAGCTTTGGAGCTCTACTAAACCATCCAATTTCTCTAGTATCCAATCCTTACAATCCAAAATCCTTCCGAAAAATTCTAAATGTCCCTTACTTTGTCACCAATAAACTTATCCATACAGACCTTAATGTTCCATATGTGGCTGAGTTAGCCCAAACCAGATACCTATCCTTTCATAGTAAGCTCTATAGCCACTGGAATCCATTAGTTTCTCAACTTGCTTCCCTCTCCATTGCCGATAACCCTCCGAGTGTCTGAAAAGGAGACGGCCTAGAGATCTTCTAGTGTATAATTTTTATTGAAGTGCTACTGATGAGTAGTTCTTTTCAAGTTTTGACATGTTATTGTAATCATTATCAGCTCATTTACTTGATGTATATATTTGTTCAGATGTAAATATCTATAAATTGATATAAAAAAAAATTTAAAAAAACAAAAACAAAAAAAAAAACGAAACCTGCAAAACAAAACCTAGATATATCCTTGAAAGACAAGGGGACAACTATACTGTTTAAATTTACTAGTGGATATATATATATATGTAATTTATATTAAATTCTGT
Source organism: Euschistus heros (assembly GCA_003667255.2). Classification (NCBI taxonomy): domain Eukaryota; kingdom Metazoa; phylum Arthropoda; class Insecta; order Hemiptera; family Pentatomidae; genus Euschistus; species Euschistus heros. The sequence goes on from RCWM02000890.1 coordinate 214,763, forward strand.
GAAACACCCAAATGTGAAGGCTTTGGCAAAATATGACAATTATTACTACAAATATGTTCAATGAGCTGGCGTGGGTGTTTTTTTCGGTTAGAGTTAAAAATGTGCCAAAAAAAGTGGATTTCGCAACAGCACAGGATCTTTAGCGTTCAAGCATGTGTTTTTTAAGGAACTTGCTTAAATCTTCATATATAATTGTCTAATAGTGAATAATTAGCTTTAAGATGAAAAAAAAAGTAATTTTGGATCGGATTAATAGTTTCGGAGATACAGCCAAAAGAGTACGACAAACATGTTTTCGCAAAGTGGGACTGACCGCCAGTTGGCCAATTTCTACATATTTTCTTATAGCGAGTTTTTTTTCATTTCGTAGGTACTAATTCCAGCTACGAATGATATCTGGAGACGTTCTTCAAAAAAAGCTTCGTTTTCGTGTTATAGGTAAAAAGACCTAAAATAACCAGTATTTTGGGCGTTCTTTTTTTGTGATTTAGGGTATGAAGCTGATTGCCGTGGTAGCATACTTTAAATTTGGATTCAGCAACCCAAAAAACATAAATATTCGTTGATAATAAAGTTTCGGCTGTTTTGGAAGCCTTATTTTACTGGACTATGTATAATATTGAAGTATATCGTTTACAAATCATATAATTCAGGACACCTTTTGCGTTAAACTAGAGGGTCTGTTCCTGGAGTGAAAGTAAATAATATAAATATCTCCTGATGTAACAACTATAATACTGCTCACGTAACATCGAAGACTACAGACCTACTGGTTCCAATGGTAGGTCAGATTGGTCAGCGAAGGTGCAGTCAGTCAGCTGTAGCCGAATCAACTTATATAACTGTCTACGATATTAATATGAGTTTGTTTTCAACGGACATATAGAATGTCCTATTCAGTAGTCTATACATGTGTCAACGACAAAGTTTTGATTTAACACCCCATAAAACATAAAAAAATATGAAATGAAATTCCATTTTCTTTTGTTAGGCCCGGTGGACACTGGAGAAACGGGTTTCTGGAAACTAAAATTGCTTGCTAGATAGATATGATTAACGTAAATTTAAATCGGTTTCCGTTACTTCAGTTTCTCATATCATCAGACCTAGTCTAATGGGGTGTAAAAAAAAAAAAAAAAAAAAAAAAAAAATGGCCGTTTCTAAAACAAATATTTGTATTATTATTTCTTTGATATAAAATACAATTAATACTCAAAGTATAGCCCATTGTTATCTACCGTCATTACCCATATGCTAGCCAATTTCTCGATGCCACGCTGATACCATTCCTTGGGATTGCTGTCAAAGAACTCTTGGACAGCATTTTCAACTTCCGCAAAATTATTAATTTTTTTCCCTTGAAGAAAGTGGGCCATGGATCAAAACATGTAGTAATCCGAAGGTGCGAGGTCTGTAATATATGGTGGATGAGACAGGAGTTCAAACCCATGAAGTTCTGTAAACTGATTGTTGAGTAAGTTCGTGAGGGACCAGTCTACAGGTCTTTTTCACCTTCCCCACGGAGAGAAAATGGCGACTAACAGTATCTTTCGACACACCACACTCCCTGGCAAGTTTTCGAGAACTTGTGGACGGATTTGACTCAAGAGCTTCCTTCAGAACCTCATTAATATCCAATTATGGCCGCCCGGAGCCCGTCTTCCTTTCCAACGTCGCATCTTCACTTCTAAATTTTTCAATCCAACGCCGCGCAGTGCGCTCTTCAAGGACACCTTCCCCTTCATATTTAATAATTTCAGGAGATGCTTCAGCGGTTGTGAATTTTTTTTCTTATTTTATTGTCCTAAAATTACGAGAATTTGATAGGACACTGTCATGTTTCTTTGAAATGAATATCTGAACTGAGTTTTTTTTAAGAAGCCCAGTGTTAGTAAACAAGCTTAGAGAATGCTCTAAAGGGATTATTAAGTATTGGTAAATAATAAACAGCATTAAGATATTTACAGACTTTTGAACTATGGAATTTGAAGAAAGGGCCAATTTTTTTGATATGATCTATTAATTTATTTTTTTCATTTATTCACTTACAATGGCTTTCCTCTTTTTATAATTATTTTCCATCACTTTAAATCACTACACCTTATCAACATAGTTCATTATTATTACATACTACTTAACAATTTTTAAAAATATTTCGATGTAATAAAACCGTTTTCACTTATCTAATAAGTTTTAATTGTTAATTTTTCCTCAGTACGTAGAGCTAACCTCCAGTCGGTGTCCTTCTTTCTTATTAATGGATTCACAAGTTCTAACAAGTGATCAAAAAGTGCATTCGACATCCTAAGAAATCCTTAAATTTATCAAGATTATTGCTTGATTTGCGAGCCGTGTTGCCGATCCCTGATGCTGAATCCAGGACTTGTGTTTTTGTTTCTTATTTATTTATTTTTTTTTTCTAAGAAGAAAATGAACTTTATTCTGGGACTACTTGTCCCCTAAGAATAACATATGATTACAGTACATAGGACAATCATCTGGCTTTGATAATTAATTATAATTAATAATAACAATAGATAATAATAAAAATTGATAAATAATTAAATTATGTGTTACAAAATAACTGAGACATCTTGTAAAAGGATACATCTTATATATACTATTATAATGTATATTACATAAATATTCATGTTTTACATTAGCTCGGAAGATTGAAAATGAAGGAGGTAAAGGAATAAATGATGTTTAAAGGAAGTAAGAGTGGATCTTTTTCGAATTGTGATGGGCAATGAATTCCATAACGAGGAAGCACGGATAATAAAGGATTTCTCAGGTTGATGGGTTGGGTTCTAATATTTAAGAGGTGAATGGAGGAGCGCAGAGTAAGGAGGTCATGGATATAGGTGGGTTTTTGATTTTCAAGGTTTGAAATATGAGAGCACCTAGGAAGTATTGACGTCGGAAACCGGGGTGCAGCCACCCAATTTCAGAATACCTGTGAGATATGTGAGAACGTCTGGAGATCCCGAAAATAAATCTAATAAAACAGTTCATTACTCTTTTACATCTCATCTCGAGCTCATCAGACAGTCCTCCATATACTACGAATCCATAGTCAAAGTTAGGAAAAATGAGTGATGATACTAAAAGTTTTCGAGTACTTAATGGTAATGAATCACAGTTTTCTTAGCCATCTCCACAACGCAAGCACATCGTCGTCAGAATCCATCACAAAATTGATGGAAAACCGTTGCTTATGTATGATCATTGCATGAAATCAGTTTCATAAAACCAGATTCTCCGGTGTGCACCGCACCTAAAATTCTCTAATTTATTTTCTTATTATCTGAACTATAAGATTGTAGTTATACTTTAAATAGTGTTTAGTATTTGAGATATTAAGTTAAGATTATTATATACTTGGATCTCTATGAACAATCATTTCATTTTTATATTATTTCCTATAATTACTAACAAATATTATTAATTTTTTCTTGAAAATTTCTTAAAAGATGGATTCCGTTGTCCGGAAACCTGATATTATTATGAAAGATATTATTTATCAGGTTTTAGTTGTGGTAAAGATATAGCATACAAAAATACAAGTATACGTGAAAAAAATATTTTTTTATCCTAACTGAGAGCTGAGAAAAAAAGTAAAACCTATAATAATGATTTTCATATTGGTTTTTATTTTTATTTAATTCTCGGCTCTCAATGCTCATTGGCGGCTATATCTCTAGTTTTGCACTATTATAGGTCTCTACTACCCACATAAAAATTTGCATTCAAATCTGTGAGCTACAAGTCAAAACGTCTCCTTGTAAGATGGAACCAAGATATCACACTTTATCAGATCTGGGTAATGGGATCCTAGTTAATAGAACTTTTGGGTCAAAACTACGACATTGAGTAAAAGTAATGTATCAGGTTTTGGTTGTGGTAAAGAGATAAATAATCTCTTAAATAATAATATCAGGTTTAGGTTCAAACATGAAATCCTGCATTAATTTCCGGACAAGCCAATATATCAAAAGCATTTTTTGAATCGATTGCGTCGATGAGCCAAGGTTAGACGCTAATGATCCTCTTGTTAAGTCGATCACACATTGGCTGTGGTATTGTCCAACAACCCTGTTCTGGAGGAACCAGGTCGGTGGGGTAATCCGTGGTAGTGCGAAGTCATCTCTCTTCAAAGCAAGTCCTATAAAGAACTGTCTATCATTAAGCCATCCTCTTTGGTCTTACATAAATACGCAACCATACATGAACAGATTAGTAAATAACGTGTAGTGAAGAAATAGCGGCAAATAAAGATCATTTTCCACATTACTCATCAAGTTAGTTTTTAAAATAGGAAATATAGTTTCAAGTAGTGAAAGCACAAGACTCAACCCACAAGAAACTGCACGTCGCATTGGACAACTCCAACTAGGTATCCGGTTTGGGCTAAATCAGCAACATATGGAACATTAAGATCTTTATGGATAAGTTCATTGGTCACAAAGTAAGGAGCATTGAGGATTGTTCGAAGGATTTTGGATTGTAAGGATTGGATACGAGAAGAATTGGGCAGTTTTGTGGAGCCCTGAAATTGAAATCCGTACGTACAACTAGGTCTAATCACAGCTATGTATATGACTCTTTTGTAATTAATTGGGAGCTTTGAACGTTTGTCTAGTAAATGTTGAAGTAGCCTGTAACGACAGGAAGTTCCTTGTTGTATTAGTATTAGTCCTGAAAATTAAAATTTATTATGAATTATTTTGATATCTCTTCAGATTATACCTAAATACATGAGATATAGACTTCCAGTAATGCCGGTCATTACTATTGCTCTTTAAATATACTGCTAAAGCTGCAGATAACCATTAATCATCTCATTGAAATTTTTCTGGGTTCTGCAGATAATCGTTTCATCTATAATCTGTGATCTTTCTAAGTAATTGATTCTAAAATTTAACAGTTACGTGTCCTGTTAACAGTATGCTGCGTTAATCCTTAACGCTTTTTAAATTTTTTTTATTTAGATAGTTTTGATAAACTATTTTTATTTAATGAGATCAATGAAATGATGTCTATAATCTGAAAAATATTTCGGATTATTAATTCTGATTAAAAGATCGAATATTTATATAAAAATCATAAAAAAAAAATTATAGCAAAATTTTAAAAGTTAATCGAAAAATTACTAAAAATGTAACCAGCTTAATTTCGATCCTCAAGAAGAAACAGCACACTTAAAAGAATTGAAGGATAATGTAGCTAAATTAAATGAAGTTTTAGATGAATTAAAAGCTAAACTATAATTAAAGAAGAACGAAGATAATCATAAGTAATAAATGAAGCTAAATTCGAATAAATTTCAAATATAGTTAAACTCAAAGAAAAAAGTCAAACTGTATTAGAAAAATACAAAATGTATTTATTTAATTTGGATCTATTCTCTAGCCAGCAGTCGAATTTTAGCACATTCTACAATAGCATTAATCGAACCGGTTCCATCCCTGTTTACATTAATATACGGATAAATATTATTTTCACTAGAACTATTGCACAGTTAAGAACTACAGGAAAACATATAATAAAAATAACCACTCCTGATAAAATCACACAAATTAATCCTTAGGAAATCTGTATGGTTTGTAACATGAAAACTAATATACCTCAGACATATTCTTTACACTTGCCCGATTTATAATGGCCTGCGTAACACTTATTACTCTAGCATTGATTCAAGTGACAGTTTTCAAATACTTATTCCACAAAATGAAATAGAAGCAAAAAAACTGGCATATTTTATAATAAATATAATTAAAATCAGAATTTTTTTCACTGAGATATTGTAGTTTTAACTGTAAAATATCAGTATTATGTATTTACCTATTTGCCTGAGATATGACATATATATATATATATATATATATATATATATATATATTGTAATATCTAATATATAAAGTTTAAAGTTTTATAAATGACAAAAAAAAGTGTTAATTATTTTATTAGGTATTTTTTATTATTTAGATTGAAAAAATATTTATTTACTTTTTATTATTTGTATTTAATTCTTAGTTTATTCAAAGTTCTTTGGTATATTATTTGAATTATTATCTGTTGAGTATTATAATGTGCATAATATTTGTAGCTGTATTAATATTTGTATTTTATTTCATTGTACATAATAAATAGCCGAACTTCTTTGTAAAGGGCATGGCCCTACTTACAAATAAAAAAAAAAAAAAAAAAATGAAGCTAAATTGAATTTTAACCAAAAAAAAAAAAAAAAAAAAAAAAAAAAAAAGCTTAAGGAATACAATTTTTTTTGTAAGAATGCATTCAATTTACAGCCAATATATACTAAATACTGTATTTAAAAAAATATATATCAAGAAGAAATTAACAAGGGGACGTTTGCAGTTGTAAAAGTCAAAAACTGATGTGAATGAATAATATTTATATATATAGTTTTTATTAAATCAGAAGCAAATCTAATGTTATACGATTTTAAAAAGCAAAATGCTGAATTGATGCTATGTAATTGGTTGAACACAGCACTGTACATTGTTGATGAAATGTATATACTCTAGAAATTTTTATTTTTTTTTTTAAACATTTATTATGGTACTAGATATGACTAATTAATTTTTCTTTTTTTTTTAGGTATGTTCTAAAACAGATGCTGTCATTTCTCATACTATTTCTATTGATCGTAAGTATGAAATATTTTATTGGAATTTGGAAAACGACATTTTATATGCTCTAGAAAATTTATTTTATTTTTTTTTTTTTTAAAAAAGCCATTTGTATTTATAAGTCAAAAACACATGGTATGTTCTAAAACCTGTATCATGTACCGTAAGTATGAAATATTTATTTATTGTTTGAAACCTTAGAAGCTTGGTGAAGAATTCCTTGTTGATACCTAGCTTTGGGTTTTGAATTAAAGAACTAATGAAACCTGCTTCAAACCTCATTGTTAGTCCAGTGCTGAAATGAAGAATTTAGAGTGCATCTATTGGCCTCAGAGCTTCGTTAGGAATAGCTAGAAGGTAAACATACTAAAAGTCCCCGCCCCTTGGGGGGTGAGCTAACGAGGCAGGGGAGAAGGTCCTATTTTTCAGTTTTTCGATTATATCTCGAAAACAGTGGACTCAAGAAAAATATCTTTCCAATAAAAATTAAAGCTAACTAAATTTCCTATAAATTTGTTCATATACATATTTGTTGAAATTTTAGCGGTTTTAGAGATATACGTTATTGAAAATCGATAATTTAAAAAAAAAAAATTACTTTTACCTAACTTTTTGTCAAAAATTTGCTCCTAGTCCACGAAAATTTCTCTGAAAATATGTCAAAATTATAGTCGTAGAGCATTAAATTTACTTTAATTTCATATTTACGTTTCTGGCACTTGAGGCAAATGTTTGACAAAAAGTGAGGTAAAAATTATTTTTTTGCGGAAATTATCGATTTTCAGTAACGTATATTTCGATAACCGTTGGAATTTCGACAAATATGTAAATAATTAATCTTATAGGAAATTTAATAAGCTTTAATTTTTATTTGAAATACATTTTTCTAGAGTGCACCGTTTTCGAGATGTAATCGAAAAACCTAAAAATAGGATCTTCTCCTCTCTCCTCCACCGTTAGCTGACTCCTCAAGGATGGGGACTTTTATTATGGCTATCTTATGATTATTTTGTCGGGATCTAACATGAAATTGTTATCAAAATTTACGGCTTCTGAATATAAATAAGACAGGAATTACAATTGGTAAAGAAAATGGTAATTTTTCTTACTCATCTCATTTTATTTTTTTAACCGAAATTTCAGTATTTCGAAATATTATATAATATTTATTCAGTAACGAATCATTCATTTTGAATAAATTAACCGACTGACCCAGTTGTAGCAGTCTGGATAGCGGAGTCCGGAGTTGGCCAACATCTGCACTCGCTCTCTAACCAGCAGATAATTGTTGGTCTTACAGAGCCAGTGAAACCGCAAATTATATCTGCTGTAAGGAATGCTGCGTTTGAAAATTCGTCAATATATCGATTAATTTAACATTGTAAAATCTATATGATGTATCTAATGCGCACTAAAAAGCGGGGAAGTCGTTAAGAGCACATAAATATTGATTTGAGATCGAAATTGTTATAGATTATCAATTAGTTATGAGGATAATCTGAAACATCTGGTCGGTACTAAAGGTCACCTGTTGAACTATATATATATATATATATATATATATATATATATATAATATATATATATATATATATATATATATTTTTAATATTTTCTTTAGATAATGATAAACATTTTTTTTTAATATAAAAAAATTAAATAATCATAGTCTTAAATAAATTATACAAATAATAATCTATCAGTTAGTGTTTGGTCATTTTAATATTGATTTAGAAGAGAAGTTAAATATCTTCGACGATTACTGCCTGGATAATGGGCTTGGAAAATCTAAAAAGAAGATCCTAAAATTTTCCAATGGTAGAAACTCCTCACAGTGGGACGGACGAATGGCCCAAATTCACCGACATGTACAAAATGTTTTTATTTTTTTTATTTCAATCTCCGACTATTTTGCACCATCTTCTAACCTCTTAGGAATAAGAAAATTTAGAAATGTTTAAGAAATACGTAGCGATGATGCTGTGTTTGAGGTAGAAAACTAATGAAATTTAATACAAATGTACGAAATCTTTTTTTATTAGTGTTTTCCTTTCAGCAGTAACCCTGTTGGAAGGGATTTTATTTATTTTTTCTGTACTCACCATACTTGTACAAAGTACATGTGATAATTATTTTTTGGTTTGATTATTATTTTACATATACATATAGATAGTACATGCGTCGAAAGGTCAATACAAAAAAACAAAAAAAAAACAACAAGAAAAATGAAATAAAATAAAGAACAAGAAGTTATATAACATAAATAATTCAAAATTCAACAAAATCAAGCAGGCAAGATATAAAGAGAAAAATTTATAAATGAGGTGATGAGGTTCAAAACTCGTTCGTTCCATTTTTTTGAAAAATGGAGATGGCAGTGGATTCTAAAAGATATTTTAATGCTGTTTCAACATATATTATCAGATCAGAGCAAAACTTGTTATTTCATGTGGATTTTAGCTATAAAAAATATCGGTTTGAAGCAGAACTAATTCGTTCCATAGCATATTGTGTTTCAGAAATGGTTCGTTACTCGTTGTGAACCAAAATTCTTTGGTTCCTGTAATAACCTCTCACTTAATCTTGTTTTGGTGCGAAGAGAAGTCAATTATTGGTTTGACTTAGGAGTTGCAAAAGGGATTTTTTAAGAAATGGAAACGATTTAGCCAAATCAGACGCCTCGGAGAATTATCAGGAATGGTGTGGGAAGCAAGTTGAGAAATTAGGGGATTTAAGTGGTTATGGAGCTTACTATGAAAGGATTGATATCTAGTTTGGGCTAAATCTGTAACATATGGAACATTAAGATCTTTAAAGATAAGTTTATTGGTCACAAAGTAAGGTGCATTGCTGATTTTTCGAAGGATTTTGGATTGTAAGGATTGGATACGAGATGAATTGGATGGTTTAGTCGAGCCACAAAGCTCAACTCTGTACGTCCAGATAGGTCTAATCACAGTCTTGTATATTATTATTTTGTAATTAATTGTGAGCTTTGAACGTTTGTCTAGTAAATGTGAAAGTAATCTGTAACGACGGGCAGTTTCTTGTCGTGTTAGTCTTGTCTGTGGATTCCAAGTTAGACGTTTGTCCAAGTGGAGTCCTAGGTAGCGGATCTGTTCAACAGGGATTTGTGGAATATCATTAAAGGATACTGTAGGACAGGAAGTCGTGGGTTTACGACGAAGGGTAAAGGTTATTTGGTGATATTTTTTTGGATTTATTTTGATTCTCCATTTTTGACACCATTCTTGAAGGGTTAGGATATGGGATTGGAGTGTTTGGGAGGCAATGAAGGGATCATTGTTTACTGATTACACACATGAATCATCAGCGTAAGTGGTGAGGATAAAATTATATAGACAGTTAATTCGTTGCGCTCTATGTAATCAACGTAAGAAAAATGGAGGGGTAAAGAGAAAAAAAAAAAGTTTTCAGTTGTAATTTCTTAATAAAATGTATTTTTAAAAAATTGTTTTAAGGTATTTTTCTTTATTGTAACCATTTATATCAAGTAAAATACTTCATAATTAAATTCTACACACAAAGATACATAAAAAAAAATATCGCTATTTCAATTTTTTTAAAATATATCTTTATTATAATTCCAAATCCAAATAAATTCCTGCCCTTGTTGAATTGACGTCTACGAGCGCATTTATGTTGTAACAAAAAAACATTATTTTCGTTGTAAACTAACTGTTTACAGAAATTTATGAAAAAAAAAACAGAATCTCAAAGAGTAAGATATTATGGACAAGGACAATTCCAGCCTGGAATCCGTTCCAGTCACGGAGTGTTACAAAGATTTCCTGTTCCAGCCAATGCTAAGTCAACAACAAATGGCAAATGATATTTATGGTATCGAGTTGTTGATCTATGAACGAGGAACAGGGCTGGTATGTCAATGAGAAATATGGCACCTGTAGAAAGGATTAGGGATGTCTTAAGGTACTTGAATAAATAAATAAATATATGGTATATATATATATACAGAGTGAGTATCTCTTAGTGTAAAAAAAAAAAATTGGGTGAAACTAGATCAAAAGTGTAGCAAAATGTCCTAGACCTCACATTTCTATTCCATCCGTTGCAGATATATGATAAATAAAAAACTTTTTTAAGGAAACCACGTTTTTTTAAACATAAAACCTGTAATATCTCCATTTTGTTTAAATTTTTTTTTTTTTCAAATTTTGTCCATATTTTCGAATTTAGCATTAAATTTTCTACAATAGCAGAGAACCTGTAACCTTGAATTTTACAAACTTGAGACCTAAAGAACAGCTTGATCTTCACCTTATTTGGGGAAGTTACAATGTCTTAAAATACTTCAAAGCTCACCGTTTTTAGAAAATAAACAATTCACAAAACATCGAACTTCACAAAAACTACCAAAATTTAACTGTGATCAAATTGATGATTCCGTATCGATTACATGGAAAAATTTAATTTTAAAACCGGAAAAACATGGCGTTTTCAAATGGTATTTAAATCAGTTACTTGTGTAAATAAGACATTATGATAATCGTTTAATGGAAAGATGCATTTTAAATATAATAAACCTCTCATTGCGATAAAAAAGCAATGAAAAAAAATATTGTTTAATAGAAAATAAAGGAAAACTGTCAATAAAGCGACACCAGATCAAAGGATCTTATGTTATTACATTTATTTATTTATTATTATTATTTAGGATTTGTTATACTAAATTTTCAATCTTAGGTTTAAAACCCTGTGATAATAAATAGATACCGCAATTTTGCCGCCAGTTTCTGAATGCAGATGATGTTGAAGAAATACCACTTTTTGAGGAGAATTTTATGGCTAGATGAGTCTGTTTTTCCATGTTTATTTTTGTATTGCTTTCGAATAATGTGGAGGAGCATCATGGTGTGTTATTATTATTATTGTTATGATATATATATATATATATATATATATATATATATATATATATATATATATATATATATATGTACATATTATTCGAATATATATACATGGATTGTTACATAAGAGAAGAATGTTGGACAATGACCGTGAACATTAGTCGATAGCAAACAGCAGCCAACAGCAGTAATACCTGGCACTTAGCAGATTTCACTTATGTCATCATAACTGTTCATCTGTCAGCAAGACATGTCTGGCTTATAACGAATAACTGGAAATTACAATTATGGATTTCTGTCTCTTTGGAAAATTGGACTATTCAAAAGTAAAAATTATTTGAAAATTATTCTCAGGTCAAAAACCCATTCCCTGATTTCATTTATTTACAGAACTCTAAATTTTTCATTTTCGGGATCGAAATGGTGCTAATACCTTGGAAAAAATTTACAGAAAATTAAGGATAATATTTTGAATAAAAAGATTATGATCTCATAAAGTTCTTTTATATTTCTGTGAAAACGGACACTTCATATAAAACGGTCCAAAAAAATCTCATGTTTAAATTAATCGGTTGTTTTATGACACTGAAATATATTTTTATTATGTTATTGTAATGAATAAGACCGATGGAATATTTGCCATTCAATAAACATATATTAGAGTGCATGGAATATGCGATAATTTTTGACTTCATAGCTTCGTTAGAAGTAGTTAGAAGGTAAACATACTAAAATTCCCCGCCCCTGGGAGGTGAGCTAACGGTGAAAGAGAGGGGAGAAGGTCAAATTTTTGGGTTTTTTGATTATATCTCCAAAACAGTAGACTCTGGAAATTAATGTTTCAAATAAACATACAAGTTAATTAAATTTCCTATAAAATTAATTATATACAAATTAGTCGAAATTCCAACGGTTTTCGAGATATACGTTATTAAAAATCGATAATTTTAGAAATAAAAAAAAGTTTTACCTCATTTTTTGCTAAACATTTCCTTTGAATACCAGAAAATATATGAAATAAAAGTAAATTTAATGCTCTACAATTTTGATTCGGACATTTTTCCTGAGAAACAATTGTGGAAGGTACTAGAAGCAAAAGTTTGACAAAAAGTGAGGTATCACCGATTTTCAAGATCGTATATCTTGTAAACGGTTAGAATTAGAACAAATTTGTGTATCAATTTTAGAGGAAATTTAATAAGCTTTAATTTTTATTTGTAATATTTTTTTCTGGAGTCAACCGTTTTCGAGATAAAATCGAAAAACCAAAAAAACGGAACTTCTCCCCTCCCCTCACCGGTAGCTCACCCACCAGGGGCGTGGTCTTTTAGTATGTTTACCTTCTAACTGCTCCTAACGAAGCTATGGAGTCAAAAATTATCGTATATTTCATGCATTCTATAATATGTTTATGAGGAATATCAGTTTTATTATCAGTTCTTATTTGGTTCCGCAAGTAACTGTTTTTATTAAGGAGTCGTTATCTTCAACTAAATCTACTAAATCTTCTAGAACCTTTTAAAAAACATTATAAAAATAATATCTATACAACATCGATAAAACTTTTTAATTTCTCTTGACACAAAACAAAGTAACCCAGTTACAATAACAATAGCCATTTAAGCTGTTTATCTTCCAAAGTTAGAGATCAATAGATCGATTAGATTAGATCGATAACAACAATAATGACTTTGTTTGGAGGATTATCAGCTGAGAGGGATGAGGTGAAGTGATAACAATTGAGGTCATTTGCATTAGTTTATCTTTTAGCGAACCGAAATCAAATGGTTCAATCTTTTTAATGTACAAATATTATAATAGTCCTGTCAATAAATGATAAGAGAGCGCGTTTTCTGTAATCCAAGGTTTTTCTTCAGAAACATGTTCAGGGTAGTTAGAAACTAAACATACTAAAAGTCCTGAAAGTTATCGGTTCTGGTAACAGGAAGGGAGGGGCGGGAAAAATCAACGAGTCCCTTTTTTTGGTTTAGCGCTCATATCTCGAAAACGGTGCGTGGTATGCAAAAGTTGACTATTTTCTAAATTAATGTTAATTAAATTCTCTACAACTTTTATCGTATAAATATTTTTCATAGCTCTACTGTTGCCGAGATATACGCTTGGCAAATGTGAAGGACTTTTAGTATGTTTTACAAAGAAAAATTAAAATGTATGTACCTTTTGACAGGTTGAAGATAAATTAGTAAAAATGATGCAAAATACAAAAATAAAAAATTCTTTTGTATTACGCAGATGATTCTGCGTTGACAAAATGTCTCTAGAATTCGATTCCCATTGCTCAATGTAGAACAAAATTTAATAGTTTTTTTTTAACATAGAAATGTTTACCGGTGATCTTGGTCAAAAGCGATACGTTTAAGGGGAACGCGAGGGCATTACGCGAAGTTTGATATTAGGAGAACAGGAGCAGGTAAGAGGTTAATCTCGTTATGATAAATTAGTCTATCAGTTGGAGGCAGTTTTTAGTGAGTGAGCTCCTTTTGACTTTGTTTCTCCTAATACCTCTATTTTAAGTGTAGGAGCTTTTTTGACAAGCTCTATCTCGGATGGTTTTTTTTTTGCTCGAATTAAAAATTTGTAAAACCCTACTTGTTAAAAATTTAATGGAGAATAGTTTTTTGTCCTATTCGGTTGTCACACATGAAATGACCCTTGAGATCAAATCTAACATATTTTTTATTCAAAGTATTTACCATAATTTTCGATACACTTCCGCCAACAGCTTACCATGTTTTCTGTCTGGGGGAAAAAAAAGAAAGAAGGACTAACAGATTCTTATTAAACGGGCTAATTACCCATAAAAATGATAAAAAAAAAAAGGACAATCGAATTCTGGGGACTCCTCCCTCCTTTATTGAGGTTGAGCGGAGAGGATTCCCCCAGAATCCGATTGTCCTTCATCATTTTTACGGTTGATTAGCCCAGTGTTAGAAATTTATATGGGTATTTTGAAGGAAATTTAATTTTCTACAATATTATGAATAAAGACTTTTATCTTAGGATGAACGTTTTAGAAGATATGGAAGGAAGTTATAGAGAAAACGTGAGGTGAACATTCTTTTTCTCGAAAATGTTTAAATTTGCCAAGCGTATATTTCGGAAACAATACAGCATATGAAAAATATTTATCTTATACAAGTTGTTGAGAATTTAATTAACATTAATTTTGTAAATAGTCATGTTTTGCATAAGATGCACCATTTTCGAGATATGAGCGCATTACCATAAAAAGGGACCTTTCGCGCCCCGTCCTTCCTGTTCCCAGGCCCGAAAATTGCAGGACTTTTAGTATGTTTATTTTCTAATTAACCTGAACATGTTTCCGAAGAAAATCCTTGGATTATAAAAAACGCACTCTACACACCATTTCAGGCCTTCATTGACTGGACTGGACGATTACAATAACCTGTCAAAACTTGAAAAGAACTACTCATCAGTAGCACTTAAATAAAAATTCTACACTGGAAGTTCTGTAAGCCATCTTCTTTTCAGACGCATCGGAGGATTATCGGGAATGAAGTGGGAAGCAAGTTGAGAAACTAGTGGATTTGAGCGGTAATGAGCTTACAATGAAAGGATAGGTATCTAGTTTGGGCTAACTCAGCAACGTACGGAACATTAAGATCTTTATGGATAAGTTTATTGGTGGCAAGGTAAGGAGCATTGAGGATTTTTTGAAAGAATTTTGGATTGTAAGGATTGGATTCGAGATAAATTGTATGGTTTAGTGGAGAACCAAAGCTCAACTCCGTACGTCGAAATAGGTCTAATCACAGCCATGTAAATAAGTCTTTTGTAATTTATTGGGAGCTTTGAACGTTTCTCTCGTAAATGTTGAAGTAGTCTGTAACTGTTCAATCTAACTGCTAAATTTTTCCGAACTTTGCACACACCAGATATCTATAATTTCATAATCACAAATATCATTTTTTTTTTCAATAATATATTTTCCATATAATCATAGACTCGTGTCTAATAAACACATTTTGAGGTACAGAATTTAACAGTTTACAGGTGTTAAGTACGACCAAGGATACAACCTCACAGCTGATACCAGACCCTTTCCTAACTCGATTAAATATTCATAGATAGCCAGGCACTCCCAAATCCTGAAACAAATTAAACTGTTACTCTAAATCATAGCTGGGCAACTAAATACACTACTAATGGTGTCATTCAATATCAATCAAACACAGGATCCTTGAAGTTCAAGGAAAGGGGAAAAAAAAAAAAAAAAAATGATACAGGAAATATAGTTCCAGATTTGAATTTACGATCAATATGCGTTCATAAATCGAATATTAGCAGATCGATTATTTGCAAGCCTGAGGTGATGTGTACACATGGTAGTTATTATGAAAGGTTTCGATCAACGTTATTTTAACGCTACAAGGCCAAGCTCAAGTCATATACATGCTAATCGATCTTACATTTCGATGTATTGAATATTAAACTAATTTATTACACTATCTTAAAATCATTTACGTTTTTATTGTATTATGTTTAAAAATGCGTGGAAGTAACTCATTTGTAAAATAGCGTGTTACCCTCGAAATTGTAAGTTCGAATCTGATCAGTACTAGATTGAATCTAAGCCGACATTGTGGGATCACATCCCACCTAGTATACTCGAGATAATTAAGAAGGACGTAAAACTCTGGAGCAGTTCCTGCCGTACTAAGCGCAGAGAAGAAGTAATCCTAAAGTGATTAAGAATTGGCCATTCAAGAACTACACACCTTCGCCTTATATCCACAGAGGCTCCTCCCAAATGTGAAATGGTTTTTCAGTATACCATATGTTTACCAAGAGCTCGAGTCTACACCAAAAGGTTGACTGAATCGGGCGTAACTAAAACTATTTAATAAAATATAGATAAATCTTGAACTTTACCTATACTATTATATAAAAGTCATTTTTCGTTTGAGATCACCTCATACAGACCTATTGCTCTCCTGCCTATCATGGGCAAAATCCTTGAAAAGCTCCTTTTGAAACGCCTTTATCCCTTCCTTGATTCCCATCACGTAATGCCTGATCACCAGTTTGGATTTCGTCAGTTTCACTCCACTACCCAGCAGTGCCATTGCGTGGTGGATATTATCCCATCTGCATTGGAGCGCAAGATGTATTGCACGGGTGTCTTTCTTGACGCTGAACAGGCCTTTGACCGGGTTTGGCATCCAGGACTGCTTTATAAACTTCGTCAATTCCTTCCATCTACATATTTCCTCATCCTCCGTTCCTACCTTTCTGATAGACTATTTAAAGTTAACCATAATTCTACATACTCATCTATCATCCTCAGACTGCTGGTATTCCTCAAGGTAGTATCCTGGGTCCTATCCTTTATACCGTATATACAGCTGATATCCCAACTCATCCTAATACTATCCTCACAACCTATGCTGATGACACAAGCGTGTTATCATTCAATGATGATCATTTGCTGCATCCCAGACACTCCAGTCACATATCATTTCCCTTGAAGAATGGTGTCATAACTGGAGAGTTAAGATAAATCCCAGCAAATCCCAGCAAATAACCTTTACCCATGAAGTACCATTAAATAAATATGTGGAACAGATAAGATACCTAGGATTTTATCTGGACAAGAGACTTACCTGGAACCCTCACACAAGATTGAAAAGACAAGAAGCTGCAAGTGGATTTCAACTGCTACAACACTTACTTGACAAACGTTAAAATCTCCCGATTCACTACAAAAACTTATCTATATACGATTATCAGGCCTATTTGGACTTACGGTATTGAGTTATCGGTACTCACCACACCATCGAATTCTTCCCGCATCCAATCACTCCAATCCAAAATCCTTCGAAAAATCCTTAATGCTCCTTACTTTGTCTCAAATGAACTAATCCACAATGACCTTAATATCCTTGGCACGAACCAGATACCTCTCCTTTCATAATAAACT
This sequence comes from Euschistus heros, assembly GCA_003667255.2. Classification (NCBI taxonomy): domain Eukaryota; kingdom Metazoa; phylum Arthropoda; class Insecta; order Hemiptera; family Pentatomidae; genus Euschistus; species Euschistus heros. Next base: position 232,273 of record RCWM02000890.1, read on the forward strand.
CACTCCTCATCCAAATCCACTTGCACAACTTGCTTCTCATTCCATTCCTGGTAATCCTCTGAGGCGCCTCAAAAGAAGATGGCCTTGTAATCTGTTGTAATTATTTCATTAGAGTACTACCAATGGGTAGTCCCTCTACAATTTCTAATCACGCCATTATTTGTTTTGTATACAACATATTTACTAAATGTGTTTTTACCAATACAGTTGTAAATTTCAATTGATAATAGAGTAATAAAGAGTAGAAGGTTTGAGATCACTAACCGCGAAAACTACTGAACCAATCTGTACCAAATTTTAACCATATTATCTTCGTAGTTTAAGGAAGGTTTAACAATAACAACATTTAAAGATTTTCAATTATATTGCCATAAAAAAAGCGATAAATATCTGGTGCGCAGTTTTTGATAATCTACCGATAGGCGGCGAGCACCATCTTAGAGATGTTACAAAGGAACATTGTTATATAGAGCTAGAAATTTATGATAAAATTTACTTATTTTTAATTCAATTGTTATTATAAAATCTAGAAATACATGGAACGAGATGTGGATCCAGTGCAGTTTAAAAATCGACCGAGATGTAGCCATTCTGCAACTGAGTTTGCAATGGTAAAACTATTATACCCTACTGTTCCAAATTTAAACTGTAACATCTTCTTTGTTCTAGGAAAGTTTATAATAATACATTTTTTTCACGAAAAGGCCATAGAGACCATGCGAATATTATGAAGATGGATTTTTAATTATGTTCCTTCTCATCATCCATATCTCCTTTATTCTTTCTGATTGCCTCTGTTTTCTCTCCTCCGTCCAGGCCAGACCCTCCTTCGGCTCCTTAATGTCCACAAGAACCGCTATTCCTGGTAGTTTCCTTCTATATTCTTCTCTATCAAGGCAGTCACGTTCCTCAATCCTCAGTTTGGTAGTCTCCTCCTTCATCTGTTTTATGTATCCCTGTGCACTCTTGTAATCCCAAATTTTCCGAAAAAAAGCCTTATTAAGTCTTTCCTCAGGCATTCTTACCATATGTCCATAGAACTTCAGTCTCTTAATTCTTATATCCGTCTCTATGTTCGTTGTATCTTTGTAGATCTCCTCGTTTGATCTTAACCTGTATCCTTCCTGGGTTTTCCTAGGGCCGTAAATTCTCCTTAGGATCTTTCTTTCTACTTTCAGCATTCTTTCCAGGTTAGGGAGGTTCATGGTCTCTGTCCCATATAGTATAACTGGCTTTACTACAGTATTGTAGTGCCTTATCTTTGCTTTTATGGACAGGCTCTTAATAAAATAATACATTTTTTTATAATAATAATTAAAACGTATAGTCTTGAGTGCCAGAAAAGAGGTTTGCCAAAATGTCATATACTTTTATAGTTAGAAATTAAAATCCAAACGTATGTAATTATCGATAAAATTGTTTCTACCAAATTGGATGTCTAATGCTTTTTCTTCCTTATCAACCTTATCAATGCAATTTTAACCAGATAAAAAATTACTGCCATGCGTAAAAATATCATTGAATATATAATGCTAAATTCCATACTTCAATACAAGATTTTTATCGATAAACAAATGAAATTTATTTATTAGTTAAAATAATATAAGTTATTTATTTATGAGAGCAGGCAAAGCCGCGGCGGGCTATGCTAGTTGAATATAAAGATCGAACGAGCGTTGATAAATGTTATGTTCTACGCTCGAACAATTAAATTAATAAAAGGTTATTATTTTATTACCATTTATTCGGCCTTTCTTTATAATTTTTATCTTATCAAACTGCAACATAATTTTCTGTAAGTTTCCGAGATAGTTATATCATAAGAGCGAAAGAGAACAGATGTTACGCAAGAGCTCTTGGTGACCCCCTGCGGGGAACAGGTTACATCCGAATGGGAAAGTCTGCCACCGACTGGACCACTTCCTGTATAATACTGATCTCTTGCGCAATGTGTAAGAGTTCTTCTGACCAGGCCGGAGTCCGAGAGTCTGCTGGAGTTTGGGGGTGAACGGATCTGGAGGAAATGTAGTCCACAGTCCTCTGGGGTTATATAATTATCCAAGTGTTATCCAGTCTACTTCCAGAGGAGAAAGGAGAAAGAAGAGGAAGATGCTTGGAGGATCTTCTTCGACTATCTAATTAGGAATTGTAAAGCTGATGTTGTGTAATGGTTGTGAATTGATTACGTTTCGGGTTAACTTCCGGTTCGGGATAATCATGGCTTTATTGTTTGTTATTCAATAACATCATTTCTTGTAATCAACTTCATAACAACTGCACAAGAACTTTAACATCAGCTGGAAATAATTCTAATTTACTTAATTATTGCTTTAATTATGCACTATATATATATATATATATAAAAATAAAAGGGCAAGCCATTTTTAGTTTCTGATCACTCAACCAATCTGAACCAAATTTCAACCACATCATCTTGAACGTTTAGCAATAATAAAATTTAAATATTACTATAAAAAATGTGATAAATATGTGGTGCGCAGTGAAATTTGATAACAAAGTTCTGCAAAAATAAAAGAAAAACTTCGCTCCCTTGAGAAATTGTTCCTGATTTTTAAATGTTTATGTGTGCTGAATTCGAATCTGAAAGAAAAAATTCTATCTAGCATCATTTTTGAGAAATTAGATGATATTTAAAAAAAAAAAAAAAAAAAAAAAAAAAAAAAAAAAAAAAAAAAAAAAAAAAAAAAAAAAAAAAAAAAAAAAAAAACCTTGTATTTTAATTTTTTTTCACTACTATGAACATTTTTTTGACTTTTATATTTACAAGTGTAGTGGATTCGAATCAATAGAAAAAAAAAATTCTACCAAGCACAATTCTTTAGAGATTGAAGGTTGTTTAAAAAAACAAACAAACTGAAATAGCAAATTTTTCATTTTTTTAATATATTTTTCACATATATTTTTACACTTTTTTTTCTTTGTGAAATACAGTAATATATAAAATAATAATATTTAATACTGAACATAATTAACTTGTAATTTTTTTTTTCCTTTTGTACTCCACATCACCTGTCTCCCGTTGTAGTGTCCAACAGTAGTCGGTAAGCATCATTGCATTTACCGTTGTAACTTTTTTCCATTTGGGATATCTTTTGATGAAATCGTTCTTAATGTTCATCTAAAACCGTTTTCAAGTTGGGGGAGAAGAAACTCAAATGGGAAAGCAAAAAACGAATTTTTGAGGACATGTTGCCACCCATGGCCTCATATGATAAAAGCAATTTTTTAACAATGTAATTTATGCAACAAAGCTTGATACTTATGCTCTCAATTTTTTTTTTTTTTGTTGTATTAGGGTAAATCGCTAGTTATGGTCATAGTTAAGGGAACTTGTCGATTTAAAAGGAAATTTCGTTGATACAGTTTGTAATATTACATCTTTGGTTATATACTTAGATTCTCAAAAGTTTATTTTATTGAATATAAAATTGACAAATACACTAGAGCTTCCTTTTATATAAATATTTTTATTTTTTTACAAAAAGCTAAAAACACCAGTAATGGGCATGTTGTACCATTTATGGTCATAGCCAAGACTAGTTATGGTCACGTGGCAAAATAATCTTTAAACAAATATTTTTAATAATTGAAAAATGATTATTGATTAATGAACAACTATAACTATAAAAATAATTAAATAAATACAACGTGGTCTAACAAAAGAGTAAAATATATATTTAAAAACACAATCACTTGATGCACTCATTCACAAACTTTGTAGTTACTTTTTAGTTTAAAATAACGTCATGAAATGATAGTTGAAAATTGATTTAAACAACTATTTATCAGTGTATAATTTATAGCCGCACTTCTCGTTGATTTTTTTACATAAGCAGTAACCGCATACAACATGGTAATTATCCCCAATAAAAAAATAATGAATTAACAGAATGTATTTTTTGTAAATTGTCTTATTTCAATATTTCCAGTTTTATTAAACAGCAGTATCAACCCGCGTCGTACAGAATGTAACTAACTACATTAACTAGTAATGGTCACTTCAGAAACGTAAGGTCAACTATGGCCACTACTTGGAAGAGATGTAGGATTTAAGTTTTAAAAGGACATAATTTGAAGTGCTACTAGTGAGTAGTTCTTCACAAGTTATTTACATGCCAATGAATTCACTATCAACACATTTACTTAATGTATATTGTTTTGTACAGTTGTAAATATCAATAAATGAGAAAAAAAAAAAAAAAAAAAAAAAAAAAGGACATAATAAAATGAAATAAATTCAAATTTTTTCTTTATTAGCGGAAAGAAAGTTTGTACCACCAAAGAGAATTGAAATGAATAGGGGTGACCATAACTCATATCCAGTATTTTTATACACCGGTTAGAGTCAGTTCAAAATTATTGTTAATTAATATCAGATAGTCCAACATAATGGAGCTTGTATAGAAGCCTGAATTCTAATGAAACGTTACATACCAGGTATGCAAGTTTAAAATGTCGTTTTAATTCCAATAGAATGCGCTCTTAGCCTATTGAAGGATTTGCTTATCTCTAAACGCTATTTTGTTTGTTAGTCATTTGTTTACAAAAGTCAGTTGTTTTTAAGTCGTTTACGTGGACGTATCATACCTTTCTTTGGTGTTAAAAATGTCTAATTTTAAGCCAAATAAAGAGCATTTGCGGCATGTCATGATTTTCCTATTTAATCAAAAGAAAAAGGCATCTGAATGTCATCGAATTCTTGTTGAGACTTATGGCGATGTTGCTCCAACCGTCAGGACATGTGAACGTTGGTTTCAAAGTTTCAAACGTGGTGATTTTGATGTTACTGAAAAAAAACGAGAAAATCGACCAAAAAAGTTTGAGGACTTCGAATTGCAATCTTTATTAGACGAAGACAATACCCAAACCCAACAAATGATGGCAGAACAGTTGAATGTCACTAGGCAAGCCATTTCCGATCGCCTGAGAGCTATGGGAAAGATTCAAAAGGTTGGAAAATGGGTTCCACATGAATTGGACGAACGACAGATGGAAAAACGAAAAACTGTGTGCGAAATGCTGCTTTTACGCCACGAAAGAAAGGGTTTTTTGCATCGAGTTGTAACTGGCGATGAAAAACGGATTTATTTTCAGAATCCCAAACGAAAAAAATCATGGGTAACGCCAGGACAACCATCCACATCGAGTGCAAGACCGGATCGTTTTGGGAAGAAGACAATGCTGTGTGTGTGGTGGGATCAGAAGGGAGTAGTCTACTACAAGCTTCTCAAACCCGGCGAAACAGTCAATACCGAGCGCTACCGACAACAAATGATCAATTTGAGTCACGCATTGATCGAAAAATAAAAAAAAAAACGCCCAGAATGGGCTCACAGGCACGCCAAAGTCATTCTTCAGCATGATAACGCTCCTGCACATTCAGCCAGATTGACTAAGGAAACGATTTCTTCGCTTGGTTGGGAACTCCTACCCCACCCGCCGTATTCACCTGACCTGGCACCTTCTGATTATCACCTCTTCTCATCGATGGGACACTCATTGGCGGAGCAACACTTCAACAATTTCGAAAACGTACGAAAATGGCTCGATGAATGGATTTCAAATAAAGATGAAGCATTCTTTTGGAATGGTATCCATATATTGCCCGAGAGATGGGCAAAATGTGTAGAAAGCGAGGGTCAGTACTTTGAATAAAATATATTATACTTTTTTTTTTTTTAATTACTGTGTATATATTTTAAGAAATAAACGACATTTTAAACTTGCATACCTGGTAACTCTATAACTAAAAATTAATAAAGAATGTACACTATAATTCCTTAAGAATCCTCACTTTTAAAAACGATCTTACTAAAAAAAAGAGGTTTTAGGATACTATTTGAGGAAAATATTTTTTAATGCCTACTGCAAAAGGGATAGGAGGGAGAATTTTATTGTTAAATGAATCTTAAATCCTTTTCAGAAATAGTTATCCTGGTGATATCACGAATAAATGGATTATACCCTTATCAGGATTATATCCCCAGGATAATTGTATTAGCCTGCCCATAACTGGTGAAGTGACCATAACTAGTGATTTACCCTACAATATAAAATTTTCAAAATCAAATAAGTTTCTTTAGTTTTTTTTTTTTTTAAAGCTTTCAATGATAAAATAACACCTCGACTTTTCGACCTAAAACACAAATTTGACAAAAAATGGTTCCTGATTGAGATTTTCTTACTTCGGATTCGTGATCATCACACTTCAAAACATAATATAACCTGACATTTTTGTTGAAGGAAGCGTGTTGATGCAAAACAGTGTTAGCGATAGGTGGTGAGCACCATTTAAAAGAGGTTACAAAGATACGGTGTTATAAAGAGCTAGAAATTTATGATAAAATTTACTTATTTTCAATTAAATTGTTATTAAGAAAGCTATAAATATATGAAGGGGCATGTGGATCCAAGTGCAGTTTAAAAATCGACAGATATGTTCTGTAACAGAGTTTGCAATGGTAGAACTATTAAACCCAATTGTAACAAATTTTAACTACAACATCTTCATATTTCTAGAAAGACTTATAATAATAAATTCTTCAATATTAAATATTAAAATGAATAGTCTTGAGTGCCAGAAATGAGGTTTTCCAAACTGTCATATACTTTTTTTGATTATAAATTAAACTCTAACCAGATGGATCGTTAAAATTATTTCTGCCAAATTATATGTCTAATTATGATTTTACGTACTCTTCAAACACCGAATCAATGTAATTTTAACCAGGTTGAAAAATGACTGCCATGCTTAAAATTTTATTGAAGGAATAATAATAAATTCCAGTCTTGCAAATACAAGATTTTTATCGATAAACAAATGAAACTTAATTGTTAGTTAAAATAGTTTCTTTATTTATGAGAGCGGGCAATGCCGCGATGGGGTTTGTTTATTTCGTTTAACGTCACTTTATGCTGCTATGGCTAATCGGACGATGCTACGGTGGGGGTCCTAAATTTTGCCTATCCAGGTATAATTAGGATAGGGATCTTTAACGAGTACCTGACATCGCACAGGCTCGGGACCCCCATTTTACGTCCCTTCCAAAGGACGGCATAGCTAAGGATTTTTTACTCCCTTTAAAAAATCCTAAGACCGCGACGGGGCATGCTAGTTGTATATATATTTCCTTCTGAACAATGCTTTATTTTGCCATATACTATTGCACCAATTTATTATTTTTATTTATTTATTTCTTTTATTAATAGAAATTTACAACTGTATTACAAAACACATCCAGTAAATATGCGGTATATATGATATCGTGACATGAATACAACTTGTATAGGAACTACCCATTGGTAGTACTCTAATGAATATTTACAAAAGAAGATCACGTAGCCATCTTGTTCTCAGACGCCCCGGAGGATTGCCAGGAATGGAATGGGAAGCAAGTTGTGCAACAAGTGGATTTGGATGAGCAGTGAGTTTATTATGAACGGAAAGGTATCTGGTTCGTACCAAATCAGCAACATATGGGATATTAAGGTCATTATGGATAAGTTGATTCGTGACGAAGTAAGGAGCATCTGGGATTTTTCGAAGGATTTTGGATTGGAGTGATTGGATGCGGGAAGAATTCGATGGTTTGGTGGATCCCCATAACTTTATTCCGTATGTCCAAATAGGTCTGATAATCGTCATGTAGATGAGTTTTTGAAGTGAATTAGGAGATTTGAACGTTTGTCAAGTAAGTGTTGTAGTAGTCGAAATCGACGGGCAGCTTCTTGTCTTTTCAATCTTGTATGAGGGTTCCAGGTAAGTCTCTTGTCCAGATAAAATCCAAGGTATCTTATCTGTTCTACATTATTTAATGGTACTCCATTAAAGGATACAGGAGGACAGGATGAGGTAAATTTCCGACGTAGAGTAAAGGTTATTTGCTGGAATGTCTGGGATGCAGCAAATGGATCATCATTGACTAATAACTCGCTTGTGTCATCAGCATAGGCTGTGATGATAGTATTAGGATGAGTTGGGATATCAGGTGTATATACGGTATAAAGGATGGGACCGAGGAATTATTTGTATTTAAAATAGATTTTAGATTTAGATGCTTTAACCAAACACTTTTTTGGTTTTAGCCCAAAAAATATGTTTTTGTTTTTTAAAACTGTATACAATATATCGTTGGTGAGATTGCTAGGTTATGTACATTTTATCGATTCAGGGTTTTTTGCAGGTTTAGTTTTGAAATTAAGTTCTGGCTTTAATGTAAAAATCCGAATACGCAAATTCAGCTAGGATCAGGTTTTGACGAAACACTTTTGTGACTTTAGCCCACTGATATTAAAAATAACACATGTTCATCAGAGCTCATTATGTATTCAATTTTATAGATGGTGTTAAAATACATGTAAGGCATGACAGTAACTTGTAAATATAAATAAATATAAATACATATACACATCCGCTTAATTTCAGTCTTCATTACGGTCAGCATAGAGCGGACCTTCTTTCGCCGCCAGTGGCATTGAGTAGCATGACGAAAATTCCACTTCTAAAGGTCGGAGGAGTTCACTATACTGGGCGATCACCTTGACCGAAATATGTTCTAAAATTTTTTTTTTTTTGATTATTTTCCTGTAACCTAGATCTTCATCAAGTTATCTCTCAAAGATGGCAATTGATGAAAAAAAAAATAATAAAAAAGAAACAAAAAAAAACTGTTTACTAACGTTCTCGGACAAATGACAGGTAAAAAAAAGAACGACATATATAATATACATAATATTATTATTGTACATAATAGTACAACACATTATGTATATATGTTTAGTAAGGTTCTTTAGGTTCAGTCAATAAATAAAAAACTATTTTGGCCCTACAGTGAAAAAAAACAGGTTACAATAAAATTATATAAGTTATACAAGTTATTTCAAAAACATAAAGTTAGATACAGTACAAGTATATAACAACATGTGTTAGAATAATAAAAATATATACAGGGTGTCCCGAATTTAAATGGCAAATCTTCAGGAACTTATAGGGGACCAAAAAACTAAGACAAAAAGTCCTTTAGAGATTTGCTCGTTTTTGCTTAGTTTTAGAGAAAATCGCAAAAAAGGAAACAAAACAAGTTTTCATTTTTATACTTGGTTATTTACATCTATTTATGTTATGTTCACTTGATAAATTGCAGCTAAACTTTGTTCTGATGATATTTGGTGAACTGCATCTATGATTCGCTCTCTTAATTACTCTCTTGGTTTATTGACACCGAATAAACATTCTGCTTCAAGGTTCCCCATACGAAGAAATCCATGGGTGTCATATCAGGTGATCTGGGTGGCTAAGGTACTACTCCACCACGTCCAATCCATCGTTGTGGATAATTTATATCCAGCCAAGCTCGAGCAACACTGCTATAATGAGCTGGACATCCATCGAGTTGGAACCACATTTCAATCCGCTGCTGTAAGGGAATGTCATCTAAATAATTAGAAAAGTTGTTCTCCAAAAAATGTGTAAATGTGATACCATTCAATCTTCCAGGTAAAAAATATGGTCCCACCAGTAATCCGTTCCAAATTCCAAGCCAAACGTTAATAGCAAATTCATGCTGAAACCTATTCTCTCTAATAGCTCTGAGATTTTCAAGAGCCCATACATGATAATTTCTTTGATTAACTATTCCTCCTCTTGTAAAGGTAGCTTCATCGGTCCATATAATTTTTAATGGAAATAAATTATCATCGCGAATTTTGTCAAGAAACCAGTTACTAAAATTCAATCTCTTGACATAATATTGAGGTAATAAATTCTGAACTTTTTGAAGATGGTATGGGTAGCGATTATCACCTTTCACAGTTCGCCATATTGCTTGCCGCGATATTGCTGATGCAGCAGATGCTCTTCGGATGCTAGTCTCAGGATTGTTATCGAAGTGGCGTTGGACACAATTTTTCTTCTCCGATAATCTGATCTTATTGCTGCCTGGAATTGGTCACCTTCATTACGTATTCAGAATGACCCAATCTCTTGTAGTCTATTAAAATATAACGAAATGACTCGTCGATTAGGCACTCATCTATTTGGAAATCGGCGCGCTTCTTAAGCATTACCGTTACAGAAACCATACACAAAAATCATTTGTTCAGATTAGAATTTGTATGCGGCATTGTGGCTGATGATATTCACACAAAAATATCTGAGTAACTGACTGAAGACTGATTTAGGAATTATAATCCTAGAAGGAAGCCAAAATGTAAAACAAATAAAAGAATGTAAAGGATAACATTAAGTATTTACATATCTCACTGCCTAGCCTGACGAACTTTGAAAGGTGATAATCGCTACCTGTAACATTTTTGTTTTGTTTCTTTTTTTGCGATTTTCTGTAAAACTAAGCAAAAACGAGCAAATCACTAAAGGACTTTTTATCTTAGTTTTTCGGTTCCCTATAAGTTCCTGAAGTATTGCCATTTAAATTCGGGACACCCTGTATAATTACAGAATAAAGAGGAGTATGAAGATATTTACAATGTTACTAGTCGATATGAATAGTATTGTCTGTTCTAAATTCCCCTAGGTTAGTTGTGTACTAGAATTGTTAGTCTATTCATATCCACTAGTAACATTGTAAGTAGCTTCATACTCCTCTATATTCTGTCTTATATATATTTTTATTATTCTAACACAGTGTTGTTATATACTTGTACTGTAGCTAACTGTATAGATAATTCATATGTGGGAGAGTTTATAAATGAAACAATATGGGTTGTTAGTTTTATGATTTTTTTTTAGTGAATACAGTTTAGGGGATGTTGGGGAATTAGTTATTAGTTTAAGGTATGTTTTGGTGTCTATGCGTTTTTGTTGTTTTAATTTAGCTAATGTTGAGTTTGTGTTGATAATTACAATAACGTGTCCAAACTTGAAAAGAACTTCTCATCAGTAGTATTTCAATAAAAATTCTACACTAGAAGATCTTTAGGCTATCTTCTTTTCAGACGCCTCGGAGGATTATCGGGAATGGAGTGGGAAATAAATTGGAAAATAGTGGGAAAATAGATTTGAGTGGTTATGGAAGTTACTATGGAAGAATAGGTATAAATAAAACACAAAATCCATGTAGAAATTAATCGTATTAACTTTTGTAACCCTTTTACACATTAGGGAAGAAGAAATAAGAAAACATGAATTTATCAAACACTAAATCCTTCTTGAAACTCATTTTGTTAACTTCTGTTTCACCTATTTACATTTAAGAAGACTAAATATCAATATAAAACACTAAACAATACAATCCAAGTTGAAACTGTCGAAGTGAATGTTTACATGTGAGGTTATAGGAAAGAGCTATCGGTAAATGTTCCAACTGGAAGTGAAGCGTATGGATCGAACTGGTCGGTGTAGTGCGGGTCAGGCAGGTTTCGTGGAGACGCGCTTGTGTAACGGTACTGAGGTACCTGATATAGCCACAAATTGAAGTATTCTGGAGTCTTTCATTTGGCAATATATTTAATATATTAAAAAGAAAAGGAATTTTTTTTGACATCATATGCGCAAATCTTCTCTTTTTCACAAATTGAAGTATTCTGTATATATATATATAATATATATATATATATATATATATATATATATATATATATATATATATATATATATATATATATATATATATATAGTTACAAGTGTACAAGTTACTTTAGTATTAATATTTTAGTATATGAGTATTTTATCCAATAAGAGGAAGACTGTATTATCTCATAATAAAACAGGGAAGCCTGCCACTGCCTTCCGGATCTTATGATTTATTATGATTTAGGCAGCAGAGGCACAGCTGTTTCCTAATACTTCACACACAGTCGGTCCAGCAGGGATGACCTTGCAGGGAGCCTCAGGTGTATTAAACGATGGGTCTATTACCCATGGAATATTAATCATCAAATTTATCTAGGACCTAAAGCTAATCTCAAAGAGTTATCAGCTTTATCTTTTTTAATCTATTCGTGTAAATTATATCTCTGGACCAAGAAGGTGTGCATAATCGAACCTTGTGCAGTCAGCAGCAACTTTAACTATAGATAAAGTTTACCTATAGGTGCCAGAATGGATGTAAGCAATAAACAAAGACGCAATAAACCCCTGTCAGAAGCAATGTCCAGAAACTGTGAACTTGGAAACACAAGAGGATACCCCCGCAAATGTTTGACAAAAAGTGAGTAAACATTTTTTTTTCGGAACTTATCAGTTTTTAATAACGAATATCTCGAAAACCGTTAAAAGTGCGACAGATATGTATATTAACAATTCTATAGATAATTTCATTAGCTTTAATTCACATTTGTGACATAGTTTTCTAGAGTCCACCTTTTTCGAGATATAATTGAAAAACCCAAAAAAGGGACCTTCTCCCCTCCCCCTACCGTTAGCTCACCCCAGGGGTGGGAACTTTTAGTATGTTCACCTTCTAACTGTCCCTAACACAGCAATAAGGTGAAAAATAATCGCATATTCCATGCACTCTCTACCCCTCATTACAGCACTCATTGACTGGACTGTGTATGATCTTTAGTCGTAGAATGGTGACCTGAACTATCCTGTGGAAGGTAGTTCTAATACTGCCTTTGTTGTTCTCAATCCTTATATAGCTATGGTAAGAACATTTAGAACCAGGCCAATGGAGCTATTTAATTTTACAGCGTCGATTTGAGTTCTATATAAAGCTGGTGAAGGTTATAACACATCTACTGTTTCTAGAAGGAACGTTAAAACCAATTTCTTGCTTTGCAGAATAAAAACGGTTCCGGTATAACCTATTAAAAATAAGGAAGTTTAAGTATTTCATAACGAAATGTCATTTCATTTAAGCGGTGCCTTTAAAACTATTATATAACCTTATCCAGTATTTATGTCCTTAGCAAGAAGGATTTACTGGAGGAACTAGGCTCCTGAGTAGCATGTTACGTAGCAACGGAACCCAGTCCTTCGCGGTTCTCTACTATAAAACCTGCTGAAGATCTTGATAGACAACTTAAATTTCACCTTTCCGTAAGCATAATTGAGATAACACGTTCATTCTCTAACTATTTACAACAAAAGTTAATTTTATATTATTTATTATCCCATCTTAACCAGCTGATCTTAACTTCTGACTTTTTTGAAGAAAGTTTAATTATCGATATAATTGATAAATTGTTTTGGTAGAACATGATACGATACTAAAAAACAATGTTTTTCTATTTGCCAAGGAGCCAACACGATACTAATACTAGTTTACAGGATTAAAAAACCTTAGAAAAATCAATGTCTGAAAGATCAACAATTTTGATGCATGAAAAACCACTGCATATCGAATTTCATTCCAAGCCGTTTCCAAACACGGCCAAGATGGCGTCAGCAAGCAAAGTAATTCCAATAGGACGGTTTAGGAAAAAACTGCTAAGCTTTTTTTTCTCGGATGTTTTTTAAACGGATGTATACCTTAGGTGATCTTTGTCAGATTGGTTGCGACTACTAGAGGGTTAAATATCGTATTTTAAATACCCACGCTAGCACGATAAATGTGTATTTTTGGCTAACAAAAAAAATATGACAATTTCGACTTGTTCAGTACCCACGTCGATTTTGAAACATGACTGGGATCCACAGTATCAAAATAAGTAGCGCCATTTATCAAAATAAGTTCACCGTACCTTTGTAACCTCTCTTGAATGGCGCTCGCCACCTGTCGGTCGATTTAAAATTTTACCACCCACCACATATTTATTGCTTTTTAATAACAAATTAATTGAAAATCGTTGAATTTTATTATTGCTAAACCTTCCTGGAACCATACAAGATGATGTTTAAATATTAGTACAGGTTGGTTCAGTAGTTCTCGAGGATAGTGATCACAAACGAAAAATGGCTTGTCATTTTATATAATAGTATAATTATATTTTCATACACTTCATGTGTATATTGTATAAATAAATAATAAAACAAAGAATTAAAAGAATAAAAAAATAGAAGAACGCCTTACTGAGGTGGAGATATGACCTTAATATGAAATCGAAGTGCTATTTTCAATAGTGAATTTATATGTAGTATATAATAGCTCAGCACATAATATACGTACGTTAACTACACAATGAGAAATTGGTTGTGTTCTAAAGAGTGCTGTCAAAATATTAAGTATAAATATTTACAACTCTAAAAAAAAATATACAACAAATAAATCTCTTGATAATGAACACAATGACAATTACTTGTGAAGACCCACTCATTAGTAGCACTTCAATAAAATTTTTTTACTAAAAGGTCTCTAGGCCATCTTCTTTTCAGACGCCTCGGAGGATTATCGGAATAAAGTGGGAAGCAAGTTGGGAGACTAGTGGATTGGAGCGGTTATTGAGTTTACTATAAAAGGGTAGGTATCTGGTTTGGGCTAAATCAGCAACATATGTAATTATTTGTGACAAAGTAAGGAGCATTGAGGATTTTGCGAAGAATTTTGGATTGTAAGGATTGGATACGTGATGAATTAGATAGTTTAGTGGAGCCCCAAAGCTCAACTCTGTTCGTCCAAATAGTCCAAAAATCACAGTCATGCAAATAAGTCTTTTGTAATAAATTGGGAGATTTGAACGTTTGTCTACTCTCAGTCTCTATAAAGTTCCCCTTCATTGGTGAATGAATATAAATCTCTTTGCAAAGGCTTGCGACGTAGGATAAGGGTTATTTGGTGGAATTTGTTGTCATACAATTGTCGTCAGCGTAAGTAATGAGGGCAGTGGTAGGATAAGTAAGGAATTTTATTTGTAGTCTGTAACGTTGGGCAGTTTAAGCAGGATTGTTATTTGATGGGATTTATTTGTATTTATTTTAAAGAATATAAACTTGGATTAAATCCTACATAATGAAAAGCCTGCCACCTTGAACTTCTAAGAAAGTAAAATAAATAATGAAATCTGTTTTGTTTTTTTCCCCTGAGCCCAAGGCGAGTTTTCAGCTTTAATGTTGCTGTCGAATCTCCACAACACCACAACAACATAGTTAACTTAAGAATCACTTTCACTAAAAGGAATAAAACAAAAGAAACATGTTTCTCGATTCGATAGCTAATTGATTCTGATCAGGGACTGATAAAATACAAAATATAATAAATTGTTGTATTTCTGTTTACTCTCATTTGCTAAATAGCGGTTTACACGCTACGTCTTGTCGGAAAGGACAAATCCTGTCTTGTAAACAGTACGTTTTACGTCTTGTCGAATCGAAATGAAATCCAAGGTCAGATTGAAGAACTGATGGGAGAAGCATCTTTTTGAGAGAACTGATAGGACAAAACCTAACCTATAGATGCATGTTCTTACAAGGCGTCCGATCTTGGCTCAGTTCATGACAACAACCTAATAATGTCAGACTTATGGAAATGCACTCACGTGTTAACGACATTAAAATGAACTGCATTTTTATTTATAGTGGTTGCATTAATCTCCAGTTAGTTTTGAATTAATAAACATTACAGTATTGGTGAGGTGAGCGATTTAGGAGGTCGCTGCCGCGGCTGCAGGCTTTGGCTGCCGTTACCTAGCAACGGCCATATGATTATTAGCCCAACTTGATAATTAGTTGTTTGGAGTGCAGTACAAGATGGCGATTAGTTGGTTAAAATGCAGACGTGGGGCCACTAATTCTTCGACCGCTTTCGAAGACGTCCAGCGTTCACATCTTAGACATCTTATGAAACTTCTTCTCACACCGAGACCATCTCATCACCATCTCGTTGAGGCTGTACCAGTCAAAGTCGTTCCGCTCCCTCAGCTAAATTCTTTACCAATAATAGCATATCTTTTTATTTTTATTCAATTATATTTTGTTTTGTTTAGTAATAATTGTCATAATTTTCATTAATAGGTTATTTTTAGCTTTGATTCAAAAGGTTCAATAATTATTTTGTTATTTAATTCATTTTTTGGTATATAGTTAATGTTTGTTTTCTTTATTATAAATATATTATTTTTGTTTGGTGTATGGTCTCGGTTTTCTCAAATAGATACCAATATCGGAACCTTAGTTTATTTATTTATTTATTTTCCTTTAGTTTAGTTTATTTTAGTTTTTTTTGGATCCTCTTTCAAAAGACCCTGTCAATTTTGCTGGGGCTCCAACACCACGATTTTCTCGTAGAGTTCGCTGAAATGTATTTAAGTTTTCCGTGTTTGTGGCAAGTAAAAAATAAAGCCTATATCGACTGTAATAAAAAAAAAAAAAAAAAGGTATGAGGAACTTGTAAAAAAATACAAAGAACTATAATTGCAAGAACTCGATGGCAAATAAAGAGACAGTTTCAGGGGTCACCTGTGGTGTAGTAGTTAGCATAGCAACCTACTAAACCCAAGATCGCGGGGTCGCAGCCCGGCAGATGACCTTAGGAGTAAAAGGGAGTAAAAAATCCTCTTTACTTGTTGTGTTTTTGTAACAATGTCGTTTTTGCAGGACAGGGTCGTTAGCCCTGCGCCCAACCCCCAACCTGGAGGGCCAGGAACCTTAAATTCAGAGTGTTCTACTCCTAGAAGAGTTGCCGTCACCTTGGCTGCTGAGCCTCTTCAAGTAGGTCATCTCACTTGACTTTTGGACGCTGCCGTTGACTCAAACAAGAGTTCTTCCGCCATCATCCTTACTACGATGACCTGCAACCATCAACGTAGGTTGTAGACCGTTTGCATGCACTGCGTTTCCATGGGGCACTACGTGCAAGCGGTCTATATCACCCCCTTAAGCCAGAAGGTTCAAGAACTCGAGGGTGGCCACGAATGAGATGGTTAGACGACGTGGAGGAAGAAGTCAGGCAGGTATTAGAGGATGGCGCCGCAAGGCAGCGGATCGAGAAGGTTGGAGGAGGCTTGTTGAGGAGGTCCTGGTCCTGCCTAAGGACTGTCGCACCGATTAAATAAAATAAAATAAAATAAAAAAATCCTCAGTTATGCCGTCCTTCGAAAGGGACGTAAAATGGGGGTCCCGAGCCTGTGCGATGTCAGGTACTCTTTAAAGATCCCTATCCTAATTATACCTGGATAGGCGAAATTCAGGACTCCAACCGTAGCATCGTCCGATTAGCCATAGCAGCATAAAAGTGACGTTAAACGAAATAAACGAACAAGAGAATTTAAAAAAAATAAAATAAAATAAACTCGCTGTGATTTATAAAAAAGAGTTGAGGGAAATTTCGATTCGACAAGAAGTTCCCTTTGCTCGTTACACGCCACATCTTATTGTTTAGGATTTGTCCTGTCCGACAAAACGTACAGTATGACGAAGCGTGTAGTTCAGCTTTAATATAAAAATGTGGCCTGGAGGGACGCTTTTTGAATTCTTTTTCTAGAATGGCCGGGTGTTCTTATTATTGTTAGAGATTAACGTAAGAAAGGTTGATTTCATAAAAGTTTGGTTTTGAGCATTATAGTAAGGGGCATAGAGGATTTTTAAAAGTATTTTGGGTCTTAACAATTGGAATGGTTTAGTTGAACCCCAAAGCTCAATAATGCTAAAATAGTTCTGATAACTATTATGTAAGTGTAATTTTTTTTTTTGTTGTAAATAACTGAAATCGTGTAAAAACGTTTGTGTAGTAAATGCTGTTCCAGTCAAGAATGAGTAAGACGTTTTTCCAAATGTAGTCCTAGGTCTCCGATCTGTTTTACAAGAATTAATGAAATATAATTAAAGAATACTGTAGAATTGTAGGATTAGAAATGTGTTCTTGTAGATGCTATATTTAATTTTCTATTCTGTAGTGCAGACTAACATTGCATATAGAGAGGTTGGAAACGAGCGATGTTCTGAAAGCAAGTTTCTATCTTAGTCTTGCATTACTAAACAACATCTACTCTGCCATTTTATATTTAAGGATCAGAACTCTTTTGTTTTCCTAGTGTAAAAGGAGGTAGACAATATATTGTTGGCAGTGGTAGCTACAGTGGCTATCTTAATGCCTCTCACTTCATCACTCCTCTTCCAGGACAGCTCCTCTTCAGGGGTTGCGATTAATGAAGGAGGATTGTAAAGAAGAAGGTAGCAGAGGAGAACAGGAGGTCTCTTTGGTTCCATTCCAAGGACAAGGTCTATCCTGAATCGGATTTTATTTCCAACTTTTCAGTTTCATTTTATTCGATGTTTTTGAAATTCATTTATTTTAAAAAATAAACACGTTTTTTTTAAACTGTGTTTATATCTTAAGTATTTGATACCAAGCAGTGTGATTCCATTTTAAACGAATAAGACTTAGGTACTTTCTAATATATAACTTTTATTAAATTGTTATCAACGAGTGGTCTCTTTTTAGGTCATTGACACGCCATTAAATCACTGTTCCAATAATTTATTTATTTTATTATTGTAAACGTCAATAAATATAATAAGGATAAATTCTTCAATGAAGGAGTTACTTTTATTGATCAATAATAGTATAATTAACAGCATTTAAACTCCTCTTTATTAAAAGTATAAACTATCATGTTTCGCAAAACATGTCACTAGTTTATACTTTTAATAAAGAGGAGTTTAAATGCTGTTTATTATACTATTATTGATAATAAGGATAGGTATATCTATATTCCTTTTTTTATTTACACTGAGTACAAAGATTCGCGAACCGTCGGCATGTAGAGGATTGGACCTAGGATACTCGTACTTCCTTGAGGAACACCAGCAGATTTGGTAAAGAGAGAAGAATAGGAAAACTTATGATTAACTTTAAAAGTTATTTCACTGAAATAGGAGCGGATAATAAGGAAGTATGTTGGAGGTAGGAATTTACGGAATTTGTAGAGCAGTCCTGTGTGCCAGACTTGGTCAAACGCTTGTTCTACGTCGAGAAAGCTCCCATGCAGTACATTGCGCGCTCCAGAGGAGACGTCTTTAAAGCATTTATTCTACTTTTCTCATTTAAATACGTTAATTAATAATTAGTCCAGTCAATGAATGCTGAAATAAGGGGTGTAGAGTGCATGGAATATCCGATTAATTTTGACTTCACAGCTTCGTTAGGAATAGTTAGAAGGTAAACATACTAAAAGTCCCCGCCTCTGGGACGTGAGCTAAAGGTGGGGGGAGGGAAGAAGGTCCCAATTTTGTTTTTCGATTATATCTCGAAAACATTGGACTCTAGAAAAATATCTAGCGGATCAGAATTAAAGCTCATTTGAATAATTATATATGTATTCATAGAAATTCCAATGGTTTTCGAGATATAAATTTTTAAAAATCGACAATTTTAGAAATACAAAAAATGTTTACCTCACTTTTTGTTAAACATTTGAAGCAAATACCAGAAACGTATATATGGAATTCAAGTATATTTAATGCTCTGCAATTTTGATTCTGACGTTTTTTTCTGAGAAACGATTGTGGAACGTAATAGAAGCAAAATTTTGACAAAAAGTGAGGTGACATTTGTTTTTTCCCGAAATTCACCTATTTTCAATAACATATATTTCGTAAACGGTTAGAATTACCACAAATTTATATATAATAAATTTTATAGTAAATTTAATTAGCTCTTATGTTTAGTTGAAACATATTTTTCTAGAGTCAACAGTTTTCGAGATATTATCGAAAAACCAAGAAAATAAAACTTATCCCCTCCCCCCTACTGTTAGCTCATCCCCCAGCGGTGGGGACTTTAAGTATGTTTACTCTCTAACTATTCCAAACGAAGCTATGAAGTCAAAAATTATCGCAAATTCCATGCTCTATACAATATGTTTATTGACTGGACTAAATATTTTCTTTAAATGAAAAAGAAAAAATTGTTTTATATGATTTCCCGTTGAATAGATAACAGAGAGAACCAACTTGATAAATTATAGTACTAATATTTGCATTTATTATATTCTTCAGATTATGAAGCGTATTATAACTGTTTAGGATGCTATTAATTAATTTCCAATATAATTTTCAAAATATATCTGAAAGGCCTCAGCAGACCTCCGCTAAAGGAATCAGAAGTTATATAAATAACAAATTACCCAAGATGTGGATGTTCTAATTGTACAGGCAGCTAGAAAGGTGCGAAGAGGAAGACCGGTCCACCTCTTGGCTAACACAGACATCCTGCGATCGCTACTCGAGCATTGAGCATCTTCGACCTGATAAGGAATTGGAGCAGGACGGTCATTAGCGCCCTCTGCCTCTGTTTGTTTGAAAGACTCAGGTACTCACTTAGTTTATTATAAAAATCAACTTCATTCTGCAAGAAATTGACCCGTTTGGATCAAAATTTGATCACACAACTGCCTCTACTAGTCAAGAGGGCCGAACACATCCATATGATATTGCCAGATCTTATGTTTCGGTACATGCAGTTACAGAAGAGGGGCTCCAGCGCACTGGCCTGACTCGCACTACACCGTCCAGTTCGATTCTCACCCTTCACTCCCAGTTTACATTTATTGACAGCTCTTTCCTATAACCTCACATGCAAACAAACACTTCTACGGTTTCAACGCGGACTGTGTTGTTTAGTGTGTTATATTGATATTTAGTGTCTTCTTAAATGTAAATAGGTGGAACAGAAGTTAACAAAATGAGTTTCATAATGGATTTAGCTTTTTAAAAATTGATCTTATCTAATGTGATTTTTTTTTTTTACTAAAGTCAAAGAGATTAATTTCTACATGGATTTGATGTATTATATATTTATATTTGTTGTAGCAATTTAAGTGAAAAATTTTCATTTTATATATTTTATAAATGGACTCTTTGTTGTCTATATTACTTATTGCCCTGAAGTGAGACAGATTGTATTATTGATTCGATAAGACACATCGATCTAAAAATAAATGTTAGAAAGTATGTCAGAAGATTCATATCTTCTTATTTTCACTTCCCTTGTGAAAATATACCAGAAATTAACATAATAAAATACACAGATGTGTGTATTTTGTAAATAATTATGGTTGTATTTTTTAACTGATGATTAAATTCTATTTTTGTTTCCACTATCATTATTGTTTCTTTTATAATATATATATTGTTTGTTATATACCATTTAATTGTATTTTTTTCACTCTATTTCTTGTATATTTTTAGGGTTCTTTATTTATTTATTTTCTGTTTCAATTTATTTATTGTGTTATGTATTATGAGATTAATTATTCATTTTATTTATTCTCATGTATATATTGTGTGAATGGATCCATAAAGTCATCCATATTAATTAATATAAACAAAAAAAAAAGATTTGAGTAATTAGATAGTTATTTAATTAAGGCCAACATATGGACATTATGATCTGTATGGATAAGTTTATTTGTGACAAAGGAAGGAGCATTGAGGATTTTAGATTGTTATGATTGAATGGTTTAGTGGAACACTAAAGCTCAACTCTGTATGATTAAGTAGGTCTAATCAAATTAAGTAATATAAATTAGTCTTTAGTAATCAATAGGAAGCTCTGGATATTTTTCTAGAAAAGTAGTCAAGGTAGTACCTACTTGCAAGGAAAGATTTTAATATTATATTCGTAGTGTTCCTGAAGAAAGTATCCTAAGTCCAATCTGTGTATACCGCTGACATCCCGACGCATCTTCACCATGTATGCTGATGACACTTGTGTGTTATCAGTAAACAATGATCGCTTTATTGACTCCCAGACACTCCAATCCCATATAATAAACCTTCAAGAATGATGTTAAAAATATCAAAATAAATCCTATCAAATAACCTTTACCCCTCGTCTTAAACGACTCCCTGTCCCACAGTATCCTATAATGATGATAACTAATTCCTGTTGAACAAATCCGCTATCTAGGACTCCACTTGGACAAACGTCTTACTTGGAATCCACATACAAGACTAAAACGAAAACAAATTGCCCGTCGTTTTCGACTACTTCAATATTTACTTGTCAAACTTTCAAACCTTCCAGGTAATTACAAAATACTCATTAACACAACAGTAATTAGACCAATTTGGAAATATTGGTTTGAGGTTTGGGGCTCTATTAAACAATCTAATTCATCTCGTATCAAATCCTTACAATCTAAAATCCTTAGAAAAATCCTCGATGCACGTTACTTTGACAAAAATAAACTTATTTACGTTTCTAACTTAGCTCAAACCAGATATCAATCCTTTCATAGTAAACTCCTCAACCATTCAAATCCATTAGTATCACAACTTGCTTCTCAATCCATTCCAGATAATCCTCCGAGGTTCCTGAAAAGAAGATGGCCTCGAGACCTTCTAATATAGTACTTCATTATATAGAACCTTTTTTAGTGCTACCGATGGGTAGTTGCTTTAAAAACAAGTGACGTGTCATTTTTATCATTATGTATTATATTTTATATTGTATATAAAAGAAGATAGTCAGGGATGCAGCCAAAAAAAAAACACCACGTTATAGAAGGATTCTTTAATACGTGACAAAGTTTCGACCTGCGTTGAAGGTCTTCTTCAGGGCTATAATGAACAAAATACAAGATGTGACAAAAAATGATAACAGACCGATAAACAGATGACAAATGGAAACAGAATAGCAAAGTAAAAAAACAATATACAGAAACCGCATAGAAAAGATCAGATACATAAATAACTAAGAATACAAAGCAGTAAGGTTAGAATAAGGACAAGACAGGAAGAGAAAAAAAATGAAGGTGAAGGAAAATAAAAGTGGAAAGATAAAAGGAAAGGAAAACAATATCAAAGAACACTTACCCACCGAACCACACTTGTGAGGAGGAGGACGATGACTTAAGTGAGACGGTAAGAACAGCTGGGTAGGTAAAAGGGAGAAAAGGAGCTGGATACATGGATACGTATATTGTATATAAAGTTGTAAATTTCAATAAATAACTAAATAAAAAGAAATATATTTGTTGTAAAACCTGATTCCTATTGCTATTACTGGTTAAGTTTTGTATTACTTAAGTACGATATACTTCTTTCTCCCTTCTCATCTTTTTTTTTGTTTAAAATATGAAGTATCATAGATATTACATTTACAAATATAGTTTGTTAATACCGTTTCATTAATTGACGCTATTATGCGGTTAGAGTGGCCCATCTAATTTCGACCAGTTTTGAAATGGCCACCAAATCTTGCTCAATCTTGCGAAACATTTTCGGCAATGCAAGATCTCCTTAATGCATAGTTAGATTTTCTCATAGCACAAGGAGGCTTCTTCAATAGATTGCAGATATTGAAAATAAATTACAACATATTCTGTTTTTAAAACTGTATTTTCTTAAGTTTTAGAAACAATAAAATTTAATTAAAAGTTAATAGCATTTCGAATGCTTCTAGCTTCAACTATTAAAAACAAATAAAAAAAAAAAAAAAAAAAAAACAAAAAAAAAAAAAAAAAAAAAAAAAGACGAAACCAACAAAAGTTAATCATAAACAGGAGAAAGTAAAATTTCGTGAGTGGGAAGGGCTTTGCAAGTTGGCCCCATAAGGTGTGGCATGCTATCTATAGTTTTTTAGCTGTACTAGTAGTCCAGTCAATAAACACATTGTAGAGTGCTTGAAATATGCTATTATTTTTGACTTCACAGCTTCGTTAGGAGTAGCTAGAAGGTAAACATACTAAAAGTCCCCGCTCCTGGGGGGTGAGCTAACAGTGGGGAGAAAGAAGGCCCACTTTTTGAGATTTTCGATTATATCTCGAAAACGGTGGACTCTAGAAAAATATGTTACAAATAAAAATTAAAGCGGATTAAATTTCCTATAAAATTGTTTATATACATATTTGTCAAAATTCTAACGGGTTTTGATATATACGTTGTTTAAAATAAGTTTCGAGGAAAAATAATTTTTACCTCACTTTTTGTCAAACATTTGCTTTTAGTGCGTTCTACAATCGTTTTTCATAAAAAATGTTAGGATCAAAGTTGTATAGCATTAAATTTACTTGAATTTTATTTATACGTTTCTGGTACTTATTATTCTTATTTTTCGAAAATTATTAATTTTTAATAATGTATATCTCGAAAATCGTTGAAAGTTAGATAAATATGTATATAAAACATTTTATTGGAAATTTAATAAGCTTTAATTTTTATTCGTAACATATTTTTCTAGAGTCCACTGTTTTTGAGATATAATCGAAAAACCAAAAAAAATTGAACTTCTCCCCTCCCACCCACCGTTAGCTCACCCCCCAGGACGTTGACTTTTATTATGTTTACCTTCTAACTATTCCGAGCTAAGCTATGAAGACAAAAATTATCGCATATTCCGTGCACTGTACAATCTGTTTATTGACTGGACTAATAGTTTCTTTTATTTCAAATAGTATTATCTATGAGCAAGTAATTTATTTGATTTTAATTTTAAGTTGACTTTAAAACTATAACATACTAAAAGTCTCCGCCCCTGGAGGGTGAGCTAACTACAGGCTTAAGGGACAAAGTCCCGATCGATTATATCTCGAAAACGGTGAACTATAGAAAA
Organism: Euschistus heros; assembly: GCA_003667255.2. Classification (NCBI taxonomy): domain Eukaryota; kingdom Metazoa; phylum Arthropoda; class Insecta; order Hemiptera; family Pentatomidae; genus Euschistus; species Euschistus heros. Next base: position 256,686 of record RCWM02000890.1, read on the forward strand.
ATATATTTTAAATCAACATTAAAGCTAATTAATTAGTTATAAACTTGTTTAGATACAAATTTGTCGAAATTCTAACGGTTTTCGAGATATACGTTATTGAAAATCGATAATTGTAGCAAAAATTAATTTTTAACCCCACTTATTTTCAAACATTTGCTTCTAGTGTCAGAATCAAAGTTGTATAGCATTAAATTTACTTGAATTTTATTTATACGTTTCTGGCACTTGACGCAAATTTTTGACAATAAGTGAGTTGAACATTTTTTTTTTTCAAAAATTATCTATTTTTAATAACGTATATCTCCAAAACCAATAAAAGTTCGACAAATATGTATATAAACAATTTTATAGGAAATTTAATTATCTTTAATTTTTATTTAAAACATATTTTCCTATACTACACCGTTTTCGTGATATTATCGAAAAACACAAATATTGGATCTCCCCTAATGTTAGCTCTCCCCCCAGGGACGGGGACTTTTATTATGTTTACCTTCTAACTACTCCTAACGAAGCTATGAAGTCAAAAATTATCGCATATTTCATGCACTCTACGTCCCTCACTTCAGCACTCATTGACTGGACTACATGAAAATCAAGGTTCATTGTAAAATAAGGTGTGTTATACCCTTCAGGTTGCCTTTTATATAACTTTATGTATAAATTTATCACATATAAAAAAAATTTATCTTTATCCTCGTAAGCTTTCTACAGCTGATTAATGTCAGCGACCGACCTAGGGTTCCTGATTCAGAAATTCCAATCCAGCTTCGACATTGCCTTCCTAGACCAAGATCTAGTCCGGTCTAAAAACTAATCGCTTTTGACCAACTAGGTCACCGGTAAAACATGTTCCCATATAAATATAATATATATATATATATATATATATATATATATATATATATATATATATATATATTTTGTATATATATTATTTTTTTTATTTCATTGTAATCTGACTACGCTTGCAACAATAACTATATGATTATATTTCTCTTCAATACTTTTTTTAATTTTCAAAATATACACTATAAAATATCGCTCAATACTTGGATCGATTACTCACAGACAAGTTTTTCAAAACAGCAAGCGGTACGCACTCATCTACTCGGGTAGGAATCGTTTTTTTATATCCTTGTTTTAAAGTATAAACATGTTATCATATCTTTATATTATGACTCTAAAATATATATATATATAACTAGATATATAGTAAAATTACTAAATATATACTAATATTAAAGATATATACATACGTTTATACAAATTCCTGTATTCCTGTTTTACATGCGGTGGATTTTCCTTACACTTTCACTTTCAGGTTCCCCAACCAAATATAGCCTTACGTGGCCTTACTCCTGAGGAACTTTTATTTTCTACTGCCTCATCACGGTTATATTTATAGATATATAAACATTTTACATTTTTTTTTATATTTATAGTATTTAAAAATATTACTTTTTTGATCAAAGTTTATGTAGCTACAGTTTTGTTCTGTGTTAATTTTTTTTTTACTATTTTTATTTTCATATCATTATTTAAATTTTTTTTTCATCATGCACAATGCTTACCACTTACGCTGTCACATGTGTGTTATCAGTAAATCGTGATCCTTTTATAGCATCCAAAACTCTCCAATCTTCATTAATAGTTTCGAAATTGGAGAATCCAAATAAATCCAAACAAATCCCATCAAATAACCTTTACCCTTCGTCGTAAACCTACGACATCCTTCCCTACAGTATCCTTTAATGATATTCCACTAATCCCCGTTGAACAGATTAGCTACCTAGGACTCCACTTGGACAAACATCTTACTTGAAATCCACATACAAGACTAAAAAGACAGGTCGTTTTCGACTTCTTCAACATTTACTAGACAAACGTTCTAACCTACCGATTAATTACAAAAGGCTCATTTACATGACAGTTATCAGACCTATTTGGACATACAGAGTTAGACTTTAAGGCTCCACTGAACCATCCAATTAATATCTTATTCATTCCTTACAAGCCAAAATCCTTAATGCTCCTTACTTTATCACTAATAAACTCATCCATGAGGACCTTAATGTTTCATACGTTACTGATTTAGCCGAAACCAGATATATCTATCATTTCATTGTAAACTTCATAACCATTCTAATCCACTAGCCTCCCAACTTGCTTCCCATTCTATTCCACCGAAGCGTCTGAAAGGAAGATGGCCGAGAACCTTCTTATATAAATTTTTTTTCTTTGTATTGAACTGCTACTTGTGAGTGGTTCTTCACATGCTATTAACAAATCATTGTAATAATAATGTCCTCAAATTTATTTATTGTACATATATGTAAACGGTTGTAAATATTTATAAATATTCATAAGGTATAGTTGACTGTGAAGTATAAGAGATGTAGATATTTGGGGTAGGCAGTCATAGATCCACAGCAGATAAAAAATAATTGTTTTCATTTTAATTGTTAAATCCGACGTTTCGACTTCAATGATGAAGTCTTGCAATGGAAGTCGTAACGTCGGCATTAACAATTAAAATAAAAACAATTTTATTTTGATCTGCTGCGTATCTATGACTGCCTACCCCAACCATCTGCATCTCTTATATTTATAAATAGTTTAAAAAAAAAAAAAAAATCTTTATCCCTGAGGAATTTAGTGAATTCTTTTGTATTGTGTTTGTATAAATTTATTTATTTTAATAAAATTTTATTTAAATATATTTATTTTTTTTATATTATTACTTCAAGGGAAGCCTTTCGAGTAACAGTTTGGAATTTTTCCGGACGTTGATATTTTCTTTATATAATTGATCCATTTAACCGTCCATTGTTCATCTTGGTCATATGGCTATCCTTACTCTAATATTTTTAAATTGATCTGTTAATAGCTCGTTGCTAAAGAAAAAAAATATTCTCTCGAGTTAATCTATCTGTTAATGTGCAATTTAAGCTAATTCACCCTATCTATCGACATTTTTGTGTACTAAAAAAATAACTGCAGGTGATGAAATGTGAATAAACAAAAAAAAATTATTTTTGAAAAACGTTGAGTTAACTGCTTCTTCCATGGCTTCAATTGTAATTACTTCTTTCCTAACGTACTTGTTACATATTTTATATTATTTTGTATTATATATTTACGTGTGAAATCAATTATTATTTTTGGTTCAAATTATGTTACCCAGAATATTGTACCGTCTTACTGTACGATTATATTCTTACTCTTCGTTGTAAATAGGTTTGGATCCTATATTTGGATCTATATAAACTAAATTTCTGAAGTAAATAATTTATGGTTTGGAATTGAATCTGATAACTTGTAAAGAAGCTACAATTTAATTATGTTTGGATTGATGAATTAATTGCCACTTCTATTGAGATTATTTTATTAGAAAACTAGTTTCGAATGCTAAACATTCATCTTTAGTTCTTCGAGGCAACTAAAATACAGTAACTAAACACGAGGTAACCAAACACTAAACAGTGTTTTAGTTACCTCGAAGAACTGAAGAGATTGATCCTGCTATACCATCATGCGTACCTCAACTGATTTAATTATGTGTATTCAGTTCATGCAAAATTCTTTAACATTAGACACACATTTTCTCAGTGCAAATGTTGGCAATAAGATGAATAAACTCTGTCTATTCTTCAGATATATTTAACATACTTCATTCAATAATAGTAAGGCAAGAGATTCTTTGGAACCAAATAAATGCAATAAAAGAATGAACTGACATAGAGGATGTAATTATAATTGAAATGTGTCAAGACAAATTAACAAAGAATTCAATCAGGATCGATGAATTAATTGCCACCTCTATTAAAGGCAATTATCTATTAAAATGATAGCATATTTCGAATGCTAAACATTCATCTCCAGTTCTAAAATATACACAATTTTTAACACATCAACACTATGTTACATGGATTATAAAGATACACTAAAGTTTTCAAAAATGTCAGATGATAAATCAAATATTGCTACTTACCAGAGGAGATCTAACAGATATCTGAAATATATCCATCGTGGAAAGGGCAACGGGACATGTAGGTTAAAATTTTTGGGGTTTACTATGGGATATCTCCAATGACTCATTGGATTTTTCCGTTGCTTTTTGAAAAAAACAATTAAAATGGGGCTATTAATAATGTTTGTCTGGTCATTTAAACAAAAATCTGGGTTTTATATGTTATTTATTTATGATGTTTTGTTTGTTAAGAGTTATTTATATTTTATATGTTTTATTTATGGTCACATAAAAATTTCCGAAAGCCCTATTTTGAATTTGTTTCCAATAGAAACTAAAAAATCCAATGAATCATAGGGAAAATCCCATGTTAAACCCCAAAAATTTAACCTACCTGCCCCGTTCCCCTTTCCAAGATGGATATATTTCAGATCTCCTCAGGTGAGTAGCAATATTTGATTTATTATCTGACATTTTTGAAAACTTTTGTATATATAATCCATGTAACATAGTGAATGTGTTGAAAAGTGTGTATATTTTAGAACTGAAGATGAATGTTTAGCATTCGAAACTAGTATTCTTATAAAATAATCCCAATAGAAGTGGCAATTAATTCATCGATCCTAATTATATTGATTCCTCCATCATGGTGTACCTTAAGTAACAACGAATACATAAAGTTTATTACATTTCATTTAATAACTATCTACCTCAAAGTTAAGAATTGATATGAAAATCAAATACATGTAATAAAAAATAAAAGTAATCCGATAATTGAGGTTATACAAATAGTAAACACTAAAGACTATGTGTGCATTGCGTAAGAAAGGTGTTCCGTATCAGCGCTCAGCTGTGAAGTGTTACCTTACCTTAGCTAATTATACGCCTTCCTTTGTAATAATAATTATAATGAAGTGTGGCTGAAGACAAAGTGTCTAAGACAATTACTATAATTATACAATTACTGGCGAGTGATTTCTGTTTGAAGTGAATTTTAATAAGTTTTGACTGCCATGCTAATTATTTTTAAGAGTAATATTTTAAGTCTAGCCAGGGATCATTTAAAACAAAAAATATTTTTTTCTTTAACTTACTCATCGGTACCGTTACATAAGCCTGTCTTCAGCTCCTACGCGCGCCCAGAATACCATTTATCAATTCTAACCTTGTTCCGATTTATTTCGATGTTTTAGTCACTACTTTTTAGAGGGGAAAGGTTATACTTCTTCGTTTACGAAGAAACTTTAAATCCCTATCCAAACTAATATTCACTTCTGTTTACCTTACCTTCATATTAAAATGGTAAATAAGAAATAAAATATAAAACACTAAATCAATGTTAAATTAATATTATATTAAATCAGAATTAATATAATGCTAAATCAAAAGTAATGTTAACTTCTGATATCAGAGGAGTGGAAATAACAAATTATAAATATATAAAACACAGAATCCACATTAAAAGTTATGATGTTAATGTCTCCTATATTTTCTCAAGGGAAGTGGAAATAAGAAAATATGAAACCTGTGATATACTTTCTCACATTTATTTTTAGATCGATGTGTTTTATAGAATTAATAATACAATATGTCTCATTTTATGGTAATAAGTAATATGGACGAAGAATCCATTCACAAAATATGTAATCTGAAATGTTCTCAGTTAAATTGATACAATACCTAAATATAAATATATAAAACACAAAATCCAAGTAGAAATGAATTTTTTTGACATCTGTAACACTTTTACACATTAGAGAAGAAGAAATAAGAAAACATGAATTTATAAAACACTAAATCCATTAGGAAACTCATATTGTTGACTTCTGTTTCGCACTTTTTTTACATTTAAGAGACTAAATATCAATATAACACACTAAGCAATGCAATCCAAGTTGAAACTGTAGAAGTGATTGTTTACATGTGAGGTTATAGGAAAGAACTATCGATAAATGTAAACTGGAAGTGAAGCGTAAGGATCGAACTGGTCGGTGTCGTTCGGGTCAGGCTGGTTTGGTGGAGCCACGCATCTGTAAGGGACCAACATATTTATTGCCTACATCGGAACATCGGGAAATATCATCAGGGTGTGTCTGGTCCTCTTAGCCAGTGGAGGCAGTTGTGTGATCAAATTTTGATCCAAACGGTCAATTTTTTGCAGAATGAAGTTGATTTTATAATAAACTAAGCGAGTACCTGAGTCTTTCAAACAAACAGAGGCAGAGGGCGCTAATGGCCGTTCTGCTCCAGTTCCTTATCAGGTCGAAGATGCTCGATGCTCGAGTAGCGATCGCAGGATGTCTGTGTTAGCCAAGAGGTGGACGGGCTTTCCTCTTCACATCTTTCTAGCTGCCTGTATAATTTGAACAAGTAATTTATTCATTAAAAACAACTTGAGTAATTTATTAATTATATAAATTCCTTTTACGGATGTTTTCTGAGGCCTTAATCTGACTCAGCATACCTAATCTAATAAACATTAAATGTTAGGAGTTTTTTTTTTTTTTTTTTTAATGGCATAAAAGAAGGTTGAAACCACAATCGATACCGTTGAAGTCTCTTATCTGGAGACTTCAATGGTCGTTGTGTATTTAATTTATTTCCATTTCACTTTGTTTGCTAAATAATACTTTTTAAGCTTTACATATTTATATTATTATTTTGTTTCCTTAGCAACTGCGGCTGTGGAACGGAACCCTGAGCTATTACTATTGGAGGCAGCCCGGAGTGGTGAGGCTGACGAGGGTCTTCGTCTTCAACATGACCAACGTCGACGCCTTCCTCAACCACGGCCAGAAGCCAAAGCTAGACGAGATAGGGCCCTTCGTATACAGGTTAGCATACTACCATAAATATATACATTTTAATCTACTTACAAAACATTATAATTCAGATTCAGCATCCTGAAGAAATAAAAAAAAAAATAAATTCTGCAAAAAAAAAAATTATATAATTTTCCTGAATTTTACTAGTTACTAATAGTCATGTTAAACTTATTGTAGAGTGCATGAAATATGCCATTATTTTTGACTTCACAGCTTCGTTAGAGGCAGTTAGAAGGTAAACATGCTAAAAGTCCCCGCCCCTGGGGGGTGAGCTTTCGGTGGGAGAAGAGGAGACCCATTTTTTTGGTTTTTCGATTATATCTCGAAAACGATAGAATCTAGAATAATGCGCTGCAAATCAAAATTAAAACTAATTAAATTTCCTATAAAATTGTTTACATACATATTTGTCAAACTTTCAACGGTTTTCGAGATATACAACATTGAGAATCGATAATTTTCGACAAAACATAATGTTTACCTCACTTTTTGTCAAACATTTGCTTCAATTGCTTTTTTTACAAGTAAGCTTGATGAATTAATTGCCACTTCTATTGTGATTATTTTATTACAAATCTAGTTTCGAATGCTTACCATTCATCTTCAGTTCTAAAATATATAAATTTTCAACACGTGAGCACAATGGTATACGTGGATTATAAATACTAAAGTTTTCAAAAATGTAAGACAATAAATCAATTATTGGCACTTGTATCTGAAATATATCCATCGTGGAAGAGGGAAGGAAGGGGGTAGGTTAATTTTTTTTTTACCTTGGGATTTCCCCTATGACTCATTGAATTTTTCGGTTCCTATTGGAAACAAATTTGAAATGGGGATATTGGAAATGTTGATCTGGTCATTTAAACAAAAATCTGGATCGGTTTTAAACGATTTAATTATTTTTATTAAATCATAAATATTTAATTTTAGGATATTTTCTACTTGATGTATTATTTTTATTCCCGAGTCTTTATTGATTTTATGGTTATTTCCATTTAGATGGATAGCGAAATTGGAATTTTGGGTCTTATTAGTGTATGCTCTTATATGTTCTTTTACTCTTTGATTTACCGATCGATCGATCGTCCATGTATTTACCTTCACAGTCATTTTAGTTCGTATATACCGCGTTTTTGGAGAGGGTTTATTTTGTCTTTAGGTGAAGGGGAGTATGATGACAATGGTTTATCTATTTTAAATGCGGGATTCAAAACTTTTCTTTAAAATTCCTTTCCGACTTTGGTGGATATTGGACCGTAATATTGTATCAAAATATATTTCTTCGTGGTAGTTTTATCCCTTGGGGGTGTTATCTATATATTATTCATAATTTTTTTTATGGATTTTTTAAAAAAATATTGTCGATCCGTTATTGCTGTTTTTTTTTTTGTTTTTTTTTTTTATTCGGGCTATACAATAAACAGTACCTACATGATAATAAACAGCGTCGTGACGAAGAAATTTGGAACTCTAACGACTAGACTAAACCTAGTCGAATATAAGGAGTGTCATCTATCATAGGCAAGACCTTGACCCTAGTCTAGGAAGTGTTAAAGTCGATGTCATCCTGCTAGATGGTCTAATAGTTTCATAGGAATTTAGATTTACAACTGTTAAACGTTTCCTGATTTTTTTTTTATTTCCATACTATTGTCGTAAATTTTAAAAGCATCATCACTTCCGTACTAGTATGCCCTTGCAAGGTAGTCCTAGAAACATAGCACCAAAATCCATATCCATTTTCTAGGATGTAAAAAATAAAATATTAGATTCTCCTCAGGAATACCATTTATTATTAAAAAAGAGAAATTTTTTAAATTATATAAACTATTTGAAAGATAGTTATAGTATTAAAGCTTTCAGGTTCTACGGTTGACTGTGGAGTAATTGGAAGAAAAGGGAGTGAGATACTCAGGTTCGTCGTGGACTAGTTCGCCAACCCTAAAAATTTAAACTCCATTTAAAATAAAACTTCTAATAAATAATTTAAAAAAATCATTTTCGTTCCTATCTTCGTGATAGAACTTTCAGAGTAAACCTAAAAATTCCTATTCTTCCCTCTTTACCCAATCTGCCGGTGTTCCTCAAGGTAGCATCCTAGGTCCTATTTTCTGCACGGTGTATACAGCTGACATTCCAACTCATCCTACCACTGTTCTCACCACTTATTCTGATGACACATGTGTGTTATCAGTTAACAATAATCTCTTCATTGCCTCCCAAACACTCCAATCCCATATCCTAACCCTTCAAGAATGGTGTCAAAAATAGAGAATCAAAATAAATCCAAAAAAATCTCACCAAATAACCTTTACCCTTCATCGTAAACCCACGACTTCCTGTCCTACAGTATCCTTTAATGATATTCCACTATTCCCTGTTGAACAGATCCGCTATCTAGGACTCCACTTGGACAAACGTCTAACTTGGAATCCACATACAAGACTAAAACGACAAGAAGCTCGTTACAGACTACTTTAACATTTTCTAGACAAACGTTCAAAGCTCCTAATTAATTACAAAAGACTCATATACATGACTGTGATTAGACCTATCTGGACGTACGGAGTTGAGCTTTGGGGCTCCACTAAACCATCCAATTCATCTCGTATCCAATCCTTACAATCAAAAATCCTCAATGCACCTTAATTTGTCACCAATAAACTAATCCATCAGGATCTTAATGTTCCATATGTTGCAGATTTAGCCCAAACCAGATATTAATCCTTTCATAGTAAGCTCCATAACCACTCAAATCCTCTAATTTCTCAACTTGCTTCCCACACCATTCCTGATAATCCTCCGAGGCGTCTGAAAAAAAGATGGCCTAGAGACCTTCTAGTGTAGAAGTTTTAATAAAGTGCTACCTATGAATAGTTCTTTACAAGTTTTGTCACGTTATTGTAATAGGTAACAGCACATTTACTTGATGTATAAATATTGTACAGTTGTAAAGTTCAATAAAGTTATTAAATAAAAAAAATAAAAAAAATCATTTGATAAAATGCCTCTTTGTTACTGGACGGTTCCTAGCTGAGATTAGAAAGATATAGCGTGGAAGATAGTCCTTGAGTAGCGGCTGGTCCAGGATGTCTCGCCCTTGGCACTCATGTTCATCGATGTCTTCATCTGTTACTTCCTTAATCAAAACCATTTGAATCAAAATATATTTCACTTCTATGTTAGTTAATTTGTTTACTAGTTAGGTATTTAGTAATGCTCAAAGCTCCGCCTTGATCTGTAATCTATAATCAAAACAAAAAATAATTAGCTATTCGTAAAGGAACCCGATAAAAACATGTTGCAAGGTGTAATACTCTGTTCCTTATCAGTACGGTATTGATATAATGATGTGTTACAATCGCTTTAATAAGTGGTATATTTGTTGTTCGTTTTTTGGGACTAACCTTCTTATGCAAACCGCCATTAAGCAAGAAGAACGGAGATTACAGAACTATTCCAGCTACGGTAATAAAGTCGATATTTATTCCATGGGTCGAACACGTAATATAAATTTCAACCTCAAGTGCCAGACTTTTCAAAAATATCGACCACCACTAGAGTGGTATATATTTTTTTTTTATATACATTTATTGAAATTTACAACAGTACAGAATATATACATCAAGTAAATGTATTGACAACGATTATAATAATATGTTAAAACTTGAAAAGAACTACTCACCAGTAGCACTTTATTAAAACTTCTACACTAGAAGGTCTCTAGACTATTTTCGTTTCAGACTATATTCGATTGTCAGGAATAGAGTGGGAAGCAAGTTGAGAAACTAACCGATTTGAGTGATTATGGAGCTTATGAAGGGATAGGTATCTGGTGTGGGCTAAATCAGCAACATATTGAACATTATGATCTTTATGGATAAGTTTATTGGTGACAAAGTAAGGAGCATTGAGGATTTTTCTAAGGATTTTGGATTGTAAGGATTGAATACGATATGAATTGGATGGTTTAGTGGAGCCGCAAAGTTCAACTCCGTACGTCCAAATAGGTCTAATCATTGTCATGTATATGATTCTTTTGTTGAATTGGGAGCTTTGAACGTTTGTCTAGTAAATGTTGAATTAGGCTGAAACGACGGGCAGTTTCTTCAGTCTTGTATATTTAAATATATTTTATATTACTGGTATATTTAAGTATTTTACTAAAAATCCTTACAATTAGGATTGATGAATTAATTGCCACTTCTATTGGAATTATTATATTAGAAAACTAGTTTCGAATGCTAAACATACATCTTCAATTTTAAAACATACAAAATTTTCAACACACAAGCACTATGTTACATGGATTATATATACTAAAGTTAAGTCTTACTATATACTAAATTAAGTCTTACAAAAATGTAAGACAAGAAATCAAATATTGGTACTCAGCTGAGGAGATCTAAGAGATACCTGAAATATATCGATCGTGGAAAGGGGAAGGAGTTAGGTATGTTAATTTTCAAAAATTAGACCTATCTAAACCCTTCCCCTTTCCACTTTTTATACATACACACTCAGAGGAAAACCACCAAGACAGCTCTTCCACATCTATGTGAAGGGTTGAGAAGGTGTATAAGAAAAACTAGGACTTCTGATGACTAAAATAGTGTGCGGAACTGGATAGGGATTGGGTCACACGATTTTGATATTTAGAAAGGTTTTTTTTAATTTTAAATAAAATACGGTCGACAAATCAGTGATACTGTTCGGTATGGAAACCGCTTTCCTCTCCAGCCTAAGTGTTAAGGATAAAAAGAATAATACTAAAAAGAATTTACGGCCCAAAGAAGATACAAGAATGCCTTAGGTTGTGACCTAATCAGGAAATATACAAAGAAATAAGTGATTTGCAAACGGACATGAGAATAAGAAGATATTTGGTGATTAAATAGAGAAATACAGTAGACGCCGCATGTGACCTCAGTTAATGTTATCAACCGCTTTAACTAATCATAATGACTTGTAACGGGCCCATACATTACCATTTTCCCGTTTATTGTTATCAAAATTTCGTTTATTTTGATGATTCACAAAATCTTGGAATTTCGGCTTTTTTGTTTTTATTTCGGAAGCGGAGCGGCTGGAGCCGGCATAATTCTTTCCACGAACATCCCTTTTTCGAAGAATGTACAATATAACATCCCCTTCTCTATACTTCTTTGAAAATAACTTTGCTAGCTTAGCTCAGTATGATTTCGTCCTCTGAAGTGTTCGGACCATGAGCGGTGGACCACCAAAACGACGGGACCTAAGTTTGTTTGAAAAGATGGAGATCTTAAAATCGTACGACCGCCTGTCTTCCAGAATAAGTCTGCGTAAAGCCACTATAACTTTGAATATTTCTCAGCCATTGCTGAATAAGCAATTAAAACAGCGGAAGAATATCGAACCCTTGCTCGCAACATTCTGTACATATTTTAAATAAATTTTTAAATACATATATTTTATTGTGTGTATTTTCTACGTATCTAATAAAAATTGTTGTCCATAAAATCTTTTTTTGCTCAATATTATCAGTCGGTTAGTGTGTCTTCTGCTTTAATGTTACCTTGTGTAAGTCCCGCAGCGATCACATTAAGCGGCGTCTACTGTAATCTGCAGGTTACATTCGTGGGTTCGCTAAGAAATAAATTTTAACCAACCCAGGTGGGATTCGAACCTTCTGGTTACGAGTGCACTGAGACCCACGCCCCAACTCACTTGGTCATCGAGTCACCATGGATACAAGACTGCTGGGGGATATATTAAACAGATGAAGGAAGAAACTGAGAGTCTGAAAATAACAGACCAAGACTGTTTCGATAGGGATGACTGTAGGGAAGACTAAAAGAAATGTCCTTGTGGGAAGGAGAGATGCGAGAAAAGGAATAGCGTGGACCGAAGAAAGGAGGAAAGAGCAATCGAAAAGAATGAGGAAAAGTTGGGAAGATAGAAGGAAGAAGAGAAGTGGAATGAAAAGAAGTGAAAATTATGATAATCGCGTAGTCCCTAAGGCCGTTCCGTGAAAAAAAAAAAAAAAAAAAAAAAATTAAATTAAAACAAATTATAAAAAGAACACATCCATTAACATTTACCCTTAGGCTCTCAACCATTAAAATTTACATTACCTCTCAGTCTTACCTTTCGCCATGTAAGGGATCAAGGAGATCCTTGCTTTTCTCTCTTTGTTTTAGTTAAATTATTGTAGGTATTCATTATTATTTACTAATAATAATAATAATAATAATGATAAAATAATTTAAAGAAATATCACAAAAAAAAAAAAAAAAAAAAAACAGTTAAAGAGCCCTTTTTGAAAGAGCAATGATCCCTCGATCATGTCACAATCCGACCCGATTTCTGATCTCAATGATGAATGATGAATGGGTGTCGAAACCATTAGCTGACAATGGAGGAAGTCATCGCTGCCACTTTCTATTCGCACCAAAGGAAGTCGTTCTCCATATTTCCCTATCCAAAAAACCTTTTCTTTCCTGGACCAAGTCGCTGAGAAGGTTGGATTAACTTTCAAGAAGGTAGAAAAAATGGCTTGGATATGAAGTGAGGATGGATTATGTTGAAATGGTCTCCTTCATGTCAATTAAACCTCTGTTTATGCCAGCCAATTTGTATTTCGTTTCGTATTATGATTCATCAATCACAGAATCAATCAATATTAATTTCATGCAATCATGTAACCCAATGTAACTGATTTATTCTTCCAGCTCTTAACGATTTGTCCAGGATTCATTGATCTATAATGTCTTTCAATTTTCTTAAGTGTTTTTTGACAACGTTTATTTATTTATTTTTCAAATGTTATCAAAGTTCTTATTAAACTGTAAAATTACGCCATTTTGTACTAGAACATTTTGTGACCTACAGAGTTTTCTAGCGACCCAACTAGTAAACTAGAGATTTTTTGTTTATTTATTGATATTTATACAATGTATTCAGTATATAATATATACATCAATAAAATTTGAGGAAAAGTTATTAAAACACCATGTAAGATACCTTGGAGGAGTATCCGGAATTGGGCGGAAATAAGTTGAGATAATAGTGGATTCGAGTGGACTAATTCTAAGTGGGGAAGGAGAGTGGCCAAGGATGTCCTTTGGTTGCCAAAAATCATCAAATCCTGGCAGATCTGAAAAAAACAGTATTCTTATTGCAGGAGCCATCTCTTAATCCCGCCCCAAACCCCCACCGAAACTATCTCTAACTTTCCGAATAATGCGTTAACAACGGCGGAACATCCTTCCGCTATCTTAATAATTCAAAAATAGTATCCTTAAGGACAACAATGGCGGAATATCTTTAGGATAACTTAAAAACCATTAAATCCTGATAGATTTCAAAACAATATCCTGTTAGACGAAAACTAATTCTAAGTGAGAAAGGAGAATGGCCAAGAATGTCCTTGGGCAACCAAAAATCGTCAGATCTGAAAAAAACTGTATTAAATTGAGGTTTTAAATAAGAGAATATGCATATGGTTTGGGAAAACTCTGCTATAAATGGGATATTTAGATCATTTTGAATAAGTTTTTGTATGACATAATAAGGTGCATTGAGGATTTTACGAAGAATTAGAGATTGAAAGGAGTGGAGGGGTTAGTGGTATATCGGAATATTCTAGAACGATCTTCAGTTTCTTCTCAAATATTTTATGTGGATCCTCAATCCAGATGGAGTCCTGGGGGGAGAGAATCTGTTCTAAATCGGTGAGTGAAATATTGTTAGAGGATCCGTAAGAAAGGAGGTTGTAGGTTTTCAACGATACCTGAAGATTTAAAAAACTAAACAAAAAAACACCTGTGTGTTGTACTAATATGAATCAAGTGATTAATACCATTTTCACCCAAATCTCTGATATCCTGTGTCAGGGAATCTCATTTGCAAGTCATATTAGGATACTAATTACTTAATAACTAATGGAAGTAAGAATACAATTCTAATCTCCATTTATCAGAAAGTCAGAAATCCATAACTTTATGCAAAGTTTTCTTCCTAAAAATCTCTTTTATAAGAGATTCTTTTTTAATTTTTAAAATTTTTTTGGACGTTGCTAAATCCTGTCTTCTTCTACCTGATTAAGGTTAGAAACAATGTCTTTCATAATTAAAATCATGAGATCTCCTTACGTTTTCATCCATATTATACTTTATCTTTTTGCTTGCTATCATGTTAACATTTTTTTATGATAAAAAGTGCACGTCCGTCTTGATAGACATATGTAAAATATTCTAAATAATCTTATATAATCTTATTCATCGTAACTTTATCCATTTTTCTAAATTCAAAGGTAGATGGTACCTTATCTATTAATTAGGAAAGATGATTATTTTAATAGAATACTAGTTTAGAACGCTAAACATTCATCTTCAGTTGAACGTTGAATATTCATACTACAAATGAATGTTTAAGCATTCGAAACTAGTATGTATTTTAATAAAATAATGCCAATAGAAGTGGCAATTAATTCATCAATCCTAATTGTATTGATCCTTCTATGCCACCATGGTTTACCTCAAGCTTATCTACTAAGACGCTGGTAAGATGGCAGCCATTGGATCACTAAACTTGAGCCCATAGGAGCGATATAGAAGATAGGCAGCCATTGGTTACATTATGGCACTACTGCAATGCGGTACTAACATAGGAACAGTCAACTTTTGTTACGTCATGTTCCTATGGCAACAAAACATTTACATAGCTATCAGCCATCTTGTTGTCAGTTCTTAGAATTTTATTAAATAATAATTAATCAAATAATAAACTCTTATTTATTCAAACTTATCTCATTAATTTTTCACATTGTTTTTAAAAATTATATTACTTATTTGTATACATTTTACGGCTTGTTATAATTCACATTTTATTATTTTTATGAAATATTTCAGTGTTTTTGTTGCATATTAAATCGTGACTTAGTAATTATTTTTTTTCTGCCGATTTATTTTGATGTTTTAGTCGCTACTTTTGGAGGGTAAATGTCATACTCCTTTATTTACACACAAACTCTAAATACATGTTCAAAATAATTTAAATTCTGTTTACCTTCTGATATTAAAATGATAAATAAGAAAATAATGAAGTGGAAACAAGAAAATATCAAAATATAAGACACTGAATGTTGAATTAATATTATATTAAATTAGAATTGATATATCACTAAATCACAAGTAATGTTAACTTCCGATAAACTTTCTGATGTTAGGGAAGTGTAAATAACAAATAATAAATATATAAAAGACAGAATCCTTGTTGAAAGTTATGATGTTAATGTCTGCTATATTTTCTCAAGGGAAGTGGAAATAAGAAAATATGTACCGTGTAATATACTTTGTCACATTTATTTTTATATCTTTATCTTTTGTTGAATTAATTATGCAATCTGTCTCACTTAAGGGCAATAAGTAATGCGGACGACAAAGGATCTATTAACAAAATATGTAAACTGAAAATTTATACATCATATAAATGTGCTGTTAACAATTACAATAACGTGACAAAACTTGGAAAGAACTCATAATCAGTAGCACTTTAATAAAAATTCTACCTCAGAAGGTCTCTGGGCCATCTTCTTTTTTAGACGCCTCGGAGGATTATCAGGAATGGTGTGGGAAGCAAGTTGAGAAAATAAGGGATTTGAGTGGTTATGGAGCTTACTATGAAAGGATAGATATCTGTTTTGGGCTAAATCAGCAACATATGGAACATTAAGATCTTTATGGATAAGTTGACAAAGTAGGGGGCATTGAGGATTTTTCGAAGGATTTTGGATTGTAAGGATTGGATATAAGATGAATAGGATGGTTTAGTGGAGCCCCAAAGCTCAACTCCGTACGTCCAGATAGGCCTAATCACAGTCATGTATATTAGTCTTTTGTAATTAATTATGAGCTTTGTACGTTTGTCTAATGTTGAAGTAATCTGTTACGACGGACAGTTTCTTGTCTTTTTAGTCTTGTATGTGGATTCCAAGTAAGACGTATGTCCAAGTGGAGTCATAGGTGGCGGATCTGTTCAACAGGGATTAGTGGAATATCATTAAAGGATACTGTAGGACAGGAAGTCGTGGGTATGACAAATATAAACATATAAAACATCAAATCCATGTGTAAATTAATCTTGTTAACTTTAGTAAAATGTTTACACATTAGGGAAGAGGAAATAAGAAAACATCAATTTATAAAACACTAAATCCTTTATGATACTCGTGTTGTTAACTTCTGTTTTACCTGTTTACATTTAATAATACTAAATATCAATATAATGCACTAAACAACACAGTCCAAGAAACTGTAGAAGTGATTGTTTACATGTGAGGTTATAGGAAAGAGCTATCCATAAATGTAAACTCGAAGTGGAGCGTAAGGATCGAACTGGTCAGGTGTGCTTCTGAAAGAGTATCCATTAAAAAATATGTATATCACATTGTAAAAGTTATGTTCAATATCTAAGTTATATGAATAAAAAAATAAAAAAAAAATACAGGAAATCATTAAAAGTATTTCGGCAAACTATCTAGATTAACCGTAATAGCATAAATACAAAATTTCAGCCGGAATTCAGTGATCCAAGGAAGAATGTTGGCGATAGAAGATATATATAAGAACGAGGTGGATAACAGATATAAGATAAATTTGGTGATTATTATTTCTTTTATTAATAAAAATTTACAACTGTATTTAAAAAACACATCAAGTAAATATGTGGTATATAAGAGACATAATGACATGAATAAAACTTGTAGAGGAACTACCCATTGGTAGTACTCTAATGAATATTTACAAAAGAAGATCACGGGGCCATCTTCTTTTCAGACGCCTCGGAGGATTGCCTGGAATGGAATGGGAAGCAAGTTGTGCAACAAGTGGATTTGGATGAGCAGTGAGTTTATTATGAAAGGAAAGGTATCTGGTTCGTGCCAATTCAGCAACATATGGGATATTAAGCTCGTTGTGGATCAATTCATTTGTGACAAAGTAAGGAGCATCTGGGATTTTTCGAAGGATTTTGGATTGGAGTGATTGGATAAGATAAATTTAATGTAATAAATAATAGATAATAATAACAGATATAATATAAACGTATTGTAACAAATAGTTATATAATTATAGACCAAAAACAGCTGGAGGTTGTTCCATGTATAATTGCTTCGAGGTGAGATAACCGAACTCTGCGGTCGGGGAAAGTCAACACAAAGCGGTGTAATAGCTCTGTCAAATTATTTATTGTTTTCTTCACTTCCTTATTATGTTTTTGTTTTTTTCAGCTCAATACAATTTCTTTATATTCTTAAATTCTATTTAATTTTACAATTACTATTCAAGTACCGAACCCATAAAAAGAAATGTGCTTCTATCTGATTGGGGGAAAAAAAAATTGATCATGAATACGTCTATGTATAATCTGCTTTTCCATCATGAAATTTAAAATTAATGATTATTCGAAACAATGTTGAGAGAAAATAGGAAATCAAATTCAAATGTGACTGTTTTCATTCAAAACAATATAGCTCCTAAACGCCTAGCCCTGGCGACAGATATTAAATAACAAAAATTATTTTCTATTAAATTTGAAATAAAAAAAAAAAAAAAAAACTATCGACAAATTTTCGATCTGAGCAGCACTAACATAGCTAGAGCGTGTCCAAATTTTAAATTTTTGATTGTGAAAAAAAAAAAAAAAAGTTTACTTTTAATCGAAAAGACACTCACTTTTCTTCAAAAGAAAAATATATTGCCTGTCAGGATTTTCTTTTCTCCTTCCTAAATACTACAGATCTTCAACTGTTTAGTTTTCCTTCATTTTCGACTCCACCATCTTTGAAGAATAATCAAGAAATTTCGGTCTGCCGCAATTTTCTTTAAGCGTAAATCGTCTCGAAGATTCCTTGAGATCTGATTGCGTTATTTTTGAGAGATCGGTATTGCCAGTTTCTTCAACACACACACACACACACACACACACACACACACACACACACACACACACACACACACACACACACACACACACACACACACACACACACACACACACACACACACACACACACACACACACACACACACACACACACACACACACACACACACACACACACACACACACACACACACACACACACACACACACACACACACACACACACATATATATATATATACACATACCATATATATATATATATATATATATATATATATATATATATATATATACAAAATTATATTTTGTCGACCCTTAGAAATTATATAAATAACTATTCTACAATATTCGGGTTATAGGTCCCTTATATTTAACAATATTTTGTTTAAAAAATATATTCTTTTTTACATGTCTATTTATCTATTTTATATAGAATAGAATAGTATATATATATATATATATATATATATATATATATATATATATATATTATATATATATATATATATATATATATATATACCCACCAAACCCGTTCCCGCCCATCAGATTTGTACACTCCTGCTCATTGCTCCGCTGCGACTATTACTATGGTGTGTTTAAATTAGCTGCATTTTATTCAAATAAAAAAAAAAAAAAACACTTTCAAGTGTTTCAACTCAGTTATATGCTAATATAAACAAATTAATAGTAATTAAGATAATTGTTATAAGAAATATAATTTTCTAATCATCATAAATAAATTTGATTTTTGTTCAGACTTTTTATGACAAGATCGTTCTCATTCATGATCATGAACAGTTAGGGCATTATATAATAGTTTAATTTTACATTATTTTATTTTAAATTTATTTTCTGATATTCCACTAACCCCTGTTTAAAAGTTCCGCTACTTAGGACTCCACTTGGACAAACGTCTAACTTGGAATCCACATACAAGACTAAAACGACAAGAAACTGCCCGTCGACTGCTTCAACATTTACCAGTCAAACGTTCAATGCTCCCAATTAATTAAAAAAGACTCATATACATGACTGTGATTAGACCTCAGCTGATTTGAGCTTTGGGGCTCCACTAAACCATCCAATTCATCTCCTATTCAATCCTTACAATCCAAAATCCTTCGTAAAATCCTCAATGCTCCTTACATTGTCACCAATAAACTTATCCATAAAGATCTTAATGTTCCATATGTTGCTGATTTAGCTCAAACCAGATACCTGTTCTTGCATAACAAGCTCCATAACCACTTAATCCACTAGTTTCTCAACTTGCTTCCCACTCCATTCCTGATAATCCTCCGAGGCGTCTGAAACGAAGATGGCCTTCTGGTGTAGAATTTTTAATAAAGTGCTACTGATGAGTAGTTCTTTTCAAGTTATGACATGTTATTGTAATCGTTGTCAATACATTTACTTGATGTATATATTTTGTACAGTTGTAAATAAAAAAAAAAGTTTATTTCTTGACATTCCTGTAATGTATTTTTTTCTTGTACATATCTAACAATTAATGAATGCTTATATTATATAGCAAGTATTTATCGCAAAAAAAAACCTTTAAAACCTAAAAAAACCTAATTGTAATTGTGTAATAATAAAAAAAAATTTTTACTAAATTAAATAATTTTGAAAATATACATTATATTCTTAATGTATATTGTCTAGTGGATTTCGTTTAAACATACCTCGAATTACGGATATCTTAGAAGGGAAATCCAAACAGGGAGAGACGATTCTTTTCTACTGCCCATTTATGATGTTTATTTTGACCACATCTTAATGATATTCATGTAAAAACTTTTAAAGCAATGGGGAATGAAGCAATGACTTAATTTTCTTCAATATTATGAAATTATGTCAACATAAATTTTATGTGAGAACTGGAAGTCTTGTTGGTTAAACATACAATGGGGACTTGTGCAAACGTTCAGGAAGAAATTGTCCAAAATTAGATGGTTAACGCTGTAATAAATATAGTTAAATATATTTTGAAAATACAAATAATATTAAAATTTTTTTGTGGTTAATAATTTTGCATGGTAGGTTGTAGGAGAGCTATTATTTCACATGTTAAAAATATCTTCCTTCCAGAATCGGGATTATTCTTCTTTCTCTCTCTCTCTCTCTCTCTCTCTCTCTCTCTCTATATATATATATATATATATATATATATATATATATATATATATATATATATATTTAGATATGGATAAATTTCTTGACTGTTACAATTAAATGTTTAGTAAGGTTTTTGAGGTTCAGTCAATAAATAAAAACAACTATTTTGGTGACGTTTCGAGACTATATTGTTCTCATAATCATGCCCTGCAGTGAAAAAAAACAGGTTACAATAAAATTATATAAGTTATACAAGTTATTTCAAAACATAAAGTTAGCTACAATACAAGTATATAACAACATGTGTTAGAATAATAAATATATATATATAATTACAGAATTTAGAGGAGTATGAAACTACTTACAATGTTACTGGTGGATATGGTATAGACTAACTAAATTCTAACAATTCTAGTACACAACTGACCTGGGGAAATTTTGAAAAAACAGTTACATAGGTTATGGGCGATTCCCTAGGAAAAATTAAATTAAAAGGACTTGGTGGCATTCCCAAGATGCAGGTACAAAAATTTTTCGGTGTAATATAATAATAAATGGTTGAATGATTTATATGATGTATATTAATGTAAATATTACTGGTCTTTAAATGTATATTATTAGACCAATAATATTTTTGGTTTGGTTTCTCTTCATTTCACTTTAAGTTCTTTGTGTGTTTTCTGATTTTAGTTCCAAATTTTGAGTTAAAATTGTTATAAATAATAAAATCCTTTTTACAAGTGAAAGTTTTAAACGTAAAAATCAAAGTTTATTTTTATATTACTTATGTAATTTTTTCAGCTGTAGGATTCTCGATGATACCACTCAATGATGCATACCTCGAAAACGGTTGGGTGTTCGAAAAGCTGAAGAACATTTCTTACGAGATCATCAATTAACATATTGTTGAGTGCATGCAAATTTCAAATCGATTTTCAAGATCGCATACCTTGAAACGGTTGGGTTTTCGATCAATATGTACATGATTTAGGGCATATTTTTGAATCAATTTTACAATTAAAAAAAATAAAAAGGTAGAAAATTTTCGATATTCGATCAAGATCTGGATTTTTGTAAAAATCATTTGATGATTTTTATTAAGATCGATTTTATTTTTGATCATAAGTGATGGGAAAAAATCAAATTCTGATCATTATTTTTGAACAAAATTTTAACAATTAACAATAATAATAATTTTTGAGTAATTCCTTTCTAAATTAGAAAGTGTAATTTTTTTAATTATCTCCAAGATATATTTTGAGTATTTTGTATACAAACATATTAATCAATTTGTGTGTAAAAGGTAATTTTTATTTTCTGATCAACATTTTTTTGATCGCAATTTAATCATTATTATTTATGCAATACAGTATCGCTCAGTGAGTGATCATAATTTTTAATCAAATCAATAAACATCAAAGATCAATTGAAATTTTTATTTATAAATCAGGAACGATTTTTAAATTAAAAATAAAATAAATTAATTATTTTATTATTGATAAAAAATAATTATTGATTTCAAACCCTGATTTAGGGATATATAAATAAAATATTATAAGTGTTAAAACAAAGTTTAGGACATTGTTAGAGGAAGGATATTGAGGGCGGCCAGTGAAGTATGAAGAAGGCCAAGACATTGCGGCCCTGGGATGGAAGAATAAGGTCATTGCGGGTAGTGTACTTGTGTACGAGTACACCTTGTTTTGGTTCGTTTAGTAATGGTATACCATTCACTGCTACAAAGATCAAAGGTATGGTTATTAGATTTAGGGTATGGAAATTAGTATTCTGATTCGAATGAAGCAACAACAACCAACGTTATAATATCGACAGCTAAAATACGGTTCTTTTCAAACAGCGAAAGGAATCCTTGACCTTATTACAAGCTACGTGCATTCATGTTTGATTAGTACGTGAGTTAGTTAGAACGTGAAAGTGATCTGGTTAGGTGATGGTAAGTGGGAAAGGATTGAACTGGAGAAAACACCATTTTCTCCAAAAAACTCCTTAAAGAAAAAGTCCCTCAAAAAAGGAATCATAAACTTCTCATTAAAGGTGTTTTATCTTCACTATAGCCCACTATGGACCTTGACCTGCTCGCAGAGGTTTCACTAAGTGAGTCAGTCTTCGTTAGTGACCAGTCAGTAACTTACTGTAGGGTGTCATAAGTGACATAAATAGTTAATGACATAAATGCCCCTTATGCTACTCAAATTTTATTTGATACTTCTTTATCACAATAACGTTCCTATTCAGTTCACAAACTCTATCAAAAACCTCGGAGTAGTACTCGATCAACATCTGTATTGGAATCAAACCATATTTCCTCACATTACCATACGGAGGACTGTCCGGGCGAGCTTGAAATGAAGCTGAAAAGATTAATGAACTGTTTTATAAGATTCATTTTTGGGATCCCCAGTTTTCGGCGACAATACTTCCTTGGTTCCTTTCTATTTCCTACACATCCTTGCCCCCGAATATGTATATATATATGGTAACATATATTAGTGTTAGAAGTATTTTCTTTATTTTTGTTTTTTAAGTAAATTTAACCAGCTTTTGAATAATTCTTAGAGTGTCCCAGAATAAAAATTCATAAATGTTTTGTCAGACATCTATAGTAGTTTGGAGTAATCTACTAGTTCCTTTTTTTTCTGGAATTATATGGCAAAGAATCTGGCAAAAAACTGTAGGTTACACAACAGTACGTGTTTTTTTTAGCTTCCTGCCATGTGTAGCAAAAACTTACAACGCATATGTTTTGTATACATGTTTTTTACGAGATTTTACCAAAATTCCGTATGTGGGGATCTATCTAATTTTTATAGTAAATTACCCAGCTGTATGAAATCGAAGTATTCTTTGTGAATGTTTTAATAATCGGACGAGTAGTTTTTTTGAAGTTATAACCCAGATGGCAAAATGAAATACTGTATTTTTTAGTTACGGATCGAAACAATTACTTACGGATCGAACTAATAGTTTCGGAGTTATATTTGTTTTTTCGCGAAGAAATGCTTGATGAAGCGTTTGAGCGGTGCCAGTTTTGAAAACGCTACCCGATCAGGTCATTATCCGCTTAGGCTGACTTTTCCGTTTATTCGATCGTCAA
Organism: Euschistus heros; assembly: GCA_003667255.2. Classification (NCBI taxonomy): domain Eukaryota; kingdom Metazoa; phylum Arthropoda; class Insecta; order Hemiptera; family Pentatomidae; genus Euschistus; species Euschistus heros. The sequence continues at coordinate 280,651 of RCWM02000890.1, forward strand.
AAAATTTTTTTTTTTTAAATACATTTATTGAAGTTTTCAACTGTACAAAATATATACATCAAGTAAATGTATTGACAACGATAATAATAACATCACACTAGAAGGTCTATAGGCCATCTTCGTTTCAGACGCCTCGGAGGATTGCCAGGAATGGAGTGGGAAGCAAGATGAGAAAATAAATGGATTTGAGTGATTATGGAGCTTACTATGAAAGGATAGGTATCTGGGGTGGGCTAAATCAGCAACATATGGAACATTAAGATCTTTATGGATAGGTTTATTGGTGGCAAGGTAAGGAGCATTGAGGATTTTTCGGAGGATTTTGAATTGTAAGGATCGAATACGAGATAAATTGGATGGTTTAGTTGAGCCCCAAAGCTCAACTAAAAAGGTTAAATCACAGTCATGTATATGAGTCTTTTGTAATGAATTAGGAGTTTTGAACGTTTGTCTAGTAAATGTTGAAGTAGTCTGTAACGACGGGCAGTTTCTTGTCGTTTTAGTCTTGTATGTGGATTCCAAGTTAGACGTTTGTCCAAGTGAAGTCCTAGGTAGCGGATCTGTTCAACAGGGATCAGTGGAATATCATTAAAGGATACTGTAGGGCAGGATGTTGTAGGTTTACGACGAAGGCATCAAAATTTAATTGGAAAATAAACATTTTTCGTTCACATGTTTAATTTTATTTACATCTTGCTGTAAGTTGTGACGTGTTCAATATAAATAAACATATGGTATATATTATTATATGGAATTTAATGCTGTACAGTTTTTATTCTGACGACTTTACTCCAAAATAAACGAGTGAGGATCTAGAAGGCAAAAATATACAAAAAAACATGATTGAAAGACAACTTTTCCGGAGCCGCTAGCACGAAAACGGCCCAGTTTTTCGCAAAAAAGTATAAAACTAAAGAAATAGCAAATTTAATAAGCTTTTATTTTGTACTTAGAATTTTTTTCAATCCAACGCACTGTTTCCGAGTTTTATTGCGAAAAACCTGATTTTTCTATTTGGACTACTAACAGTAACAGTCAAAAAAGTATATCCATATTTACTTTTTTGTTTAATATTATGAAAAATAATCATATTTGAGGAGTCACATGGCTGATACTAGACTTTTAATAGATCAGGAAAAAAAAAAATTGTTTTTAGATAGTGATTAATTCTGCGGAACAAATCCAGGCCGTCTGACTGGTCGCAGGTCGGTAACCTAATAAAAACATATTCATATCATAACGGTTTGTACTCTGAGGCAGCCTTATCGCCTTGGGATCAGTTTTTTTTTTTAATAACCTGCAAATTATGAATGAAAGTATAAAAGGAAAAAGGAAACAAATAAAAGAAAAAAAAAAGGATAGGAATGTTGTTAATGAATACTAATTTGTAAATAAACAGATGTGTTGGAAAGAAAATAAAAATACAGCATTAATTGAAACATATTTTTTTTTTATAAATTATTTATCTTGTAAATCTAATATTTATTGTTTTTTTTTTCCATATTTTTTTACAAGTTTTTTTAACCTTCACTTAGCTAGCTGTCATTAAAACGAGATAATATGCGGTTACAGAATAAATTGCTTTATAATTGATACGTCAGGAGCACCCAACGGCACGAACCTTGTTCTGGGATCGTATAGTTATTGTTTATCTCAGGGGATCTTATGACCAGCTTATTTTAGTTTTTTTCGAGTTGAATTAGGCGTATATATTGCCGTAATTTTCTGATTTTGTTCTAATTTCTATGGATTTTTTGTATAATATTAAATTTACTGGTAAATAATGCAGATTTTTTTTTTTTTTTTTTTTCTTTTGTATTTTTTTTTTTTTTTTTTTTTTTTTGGAGCAAAGGTTCTATAGTGAAGTTATATTATATATATTTACAAATATACAGGGTGTCCCAGACATAGTGTAAAAAATTGGGTAATACTGCATACTAAACGGGGTAGAATGGCGCAGAAACTAGTTTCATATCTCAATCTGTTGAGGAGATAGAACTTTTTTTTATTTTTATTTTTTAAAATCTTTATTTTTTCTGAAAAATGGCAGTTTTTTTCTGTACTTTGGTTAGCGTAGAAACAAAAGCGATAATATTTTCCTTAATCAGCGTTAAATTTTTTAAAATATGACATAGGTCTAGTTTATTTTAAATTTACTTTTAGAAGGCCTTTTAACGCGCAAAACACAAAACATTTATTAAAACTTAAATTTTTAATATTTTTTCGAAAATTTCTCACTCCCAACTGGAACAGCCTAGAGGCCGTCAAATTTCTCAAAAACTGCAGAATTTAGTTAGTTTTTAGTGGTGTAACTCATGATACAATTGCACTTCACCTTTTGAGTCTAACAGAAGTTTTTCTGATGAAAAACACGCTAATTTGGCCCCCCCCTAAATCTCTATAAATAAGATTTTTTAGGGGGGGGAGGGGGAGGGAGGGCTTGCCACCTTCACAACGCTTTACTCCTCATGTATATGGACAAGAGATAAAATAACTAATACATTTATTCAATCTACTAGGTACGTGAAGCAATCAAGTATTTATTCTCTAGCGTGTTTTTCGTCAGATCGTTTCTGAGTAAAAATGTCGGGATCAACTTTGTAGAGCATTCAATTTACTTTAATTTTTATAGCCCATAACCACTCAATCAATATTTTTCTCAACTTTCTCCCTTGTCAAATATTCCCGAGAAATTTACTTGTGTAGAATTTTTTTTTAATTCTTTTATATGCACGTTTCTGGCACTTGAAGCAAGTTTTTAACAAAATGTGAAGTAATAATGATTCTTTTTTCAATAATTTACGATTTTTAATAACGCATATCTCGAAAACCGTTAAAAAATCGACAAATATGTATTTTGACATTTTTATAGTAAATTTAATTATCTTTAATGTTTAATTAAAACATATTTATCTAGAGTTTACCATTTTCGAGATATAATCGAAAAACCCCAAAATGGGACTTTCTCCCCTCCTCAACGGATACCTCACCCCCCGGGGGCGGGGACTTATATTTTATCTTCTAATAACTACTTCTAACAAAGCAATAAAGTAAAAAATAATGGAATATTTCTTGCTCTCTACGCCCCTCATTTCAGCACTCATTGAATGTATATATAATCAGCACTTATACACATGGAATATATAACTTATGTATTAGAAGTTATATAGTCCAAGTATTATTTCAGGGAGTACTCCAGACGAGGAGCTCAAAAAATAGTCTGAATAATATTATCGGATCATTGGAGTCTGTATGCAAATATCTTGGGTAACCTAATTGTAACCTCCTCTATCTTAAGAATAGTTTTCTAGTTCGTGACACAGTTGTTACAATAGAGGGCGCGATAGATGTCGAAGTTAGTGAGGAGTTGTCGACCGCGACTCGAAGCTAAATTGTCCATCTTTTCTAATACAATCCTCGATATCGGATTGTGGGCTAGGATTCTAATGAATACTAATCGACTATTCAGTTTAATAGCTCTTTTATATTCTTAGTGTTGCCTCATTTCGATATCCTATGTTTTCAGTTTGCCGTAGTGTAAAGAAATTACTGAGCCAAGGTCATGGAGGAGTAAATACTTAATATTATAAGGTTAAGTTGATAAAAAGCGTCTGCGCCAAATGGGGATTTGATTTCGTCATTGGATATTATATCCATACCTGGATACTATATACTATCATTTTACTACGTTTAATTTGTTTATTAATTCCAAGTGATTCCAGGTTTGATTAAAAGTATTCTAAGGCTTTGTTGAAAAAAAAAATTAGTTATTGCAACAGTGCTAGCCAAAACAATGTTTGCCAATATTTGGTGAAGCCACTCCTTGTATATTTATAGGCTGGATTTCGCAGTGTTATCCGGCTCTAAAGCCAATCTCGTTCTCATTATGAAAGAGAGAGAGAGAGAGAGAGAGAGAGAGAGAGAGAGAGAGACAGATAGATAGAGAGAGAGAGAGAGAGAGAGAGAGAGAGAGAGAGAGAGAGAGAGAGAGAGAGAGAGAGAGAGAGAGAGAGAGAGATAGAGAGAGATAGAGAGAGAGAGAGAGAGAGAGAGAGAGAGAGAGAGAGAGAGAGAGAGAGAGAGAGAGAGAGAGAGAGAGAGAGAGAGAGAGAGAGAGAGAGAGAGAGAGAGAGAGAGAGAGAGAGAGAGAGAGAGAGAGAGAGAGAGAGAGAGAGAGAAGAGAGAGAGAGAGAGAGAGAGAGAGAGAGAGAGAGAGAGAGAGAGAGAGAGAGAGAGAGAGAGAGAGAGAGAGAGAGAGAGAGAGAGAGAGAGAGAGGATTACATACATTATAATAATAAAATATATTTCTTTTTATGTTCTAATATTTTCCAGTTTAGTAGTTTAGTATTAAATATAAGTTTGTCTTATTCTATGTTTTTAGTTTAATTAGGTAGGTATATATACTGCCCGGGAAAGTAGCGCGTCCAAATTATACAATTGGGTATCTATATTGTTAATTTAACGCATTTTTCTGTATTCATTTAAAACTAAATCCTGTCAAAAAACCAAATAAATATGGTTGCACATAGATGTTGGTACTCATCTAAGATAAAAGCTAAAGGGCTTCTTATATCGATCAACTAATAATCAAAAGCAGAATTTTAACTACACTATCCATTTAAATGAAAATTACCATAAATTCAACCAATACTCGGATATGAAACTAATAAATCATGTAGAATAACCTGAAATTAAATATTTTTGGATTATTAGGAATAATGGTTATTGCTTAAAGCTGATCCAAATCTGTGTTTAAATAATCTCACTTTATTTTATTTAAATTTACTAGTCGTTGGGAAAACCTAAGACAATCCCTTGTATACTTACCAAATTATTCAACTGTCTTCTCAACCCCTCTTTTCTTACAATCACACCCCCAGTTCACTGGAACTGAGGCATAGATATTTCTTCTCTATGACAACGTTAAAGTCTCTTATCAGGAGACTTCAATGACCGGGATTATTGTTTTGAATATTTCTTCTATTTTAAAAGTCCTGTCTATACGTTTATTGTTATTATTTAATTTGTGAATAAAAAAAAAAAAAAAATATGTTATACAATTTTTTATTATATTATATTTATATTCTTATTATGATCAGTAAATATATTTCATATTTTATCAACGAATACCAGCCTAAAAATATCCTTTAACAATATCCCACTGCTCCCTGTTGAACCGATCCGCTACCCTAGACTCCTATTCATACAAACATTTTTTATTAGACAAATTAAACCATTAAATTCTGTTATTCAATCCTTACAACCAAAAATCCTTAGAAAAATTCCCAGTCCTCCTAATAACGTCAGAATTAAACTTATCCTGATGATCTAAAATATCCTATAGATTTAATAAACGAAATCAATAAACAAATAATTATTTTGATTTTATGTACTAATTATTATAAAAAAATTAATTTTTAATTTTTTTATTTTCAGGTATGTACTTAAATGATTCATCCAAATATTTTTTTAACGATTTCTTCATTTTATCAAGCAGTATAATCGTAAGTTTTAAAATATTCTTTAATTTCTAAAAATATGTTTATATTATTTTTTCCTGTTGGTATTTTACACTTATATGTTTACTTTGGCATTATTGTTGATATTGTTTACATATTAACTGTAATACTTAACAATTATTATCAAATAAAATATGAATAGCCAATGAATTGTATTTAGACCAGATCTCTTTACTGTTAGTCGCTTCATTGCTTCATGATGAATTTTTTGAGTCGCAAATTTTTAGTTCCTGACATTTAAAGGTTAGTAGGGAGTTTAAATAGTTTAAATATATATTGGTTCCATTAATATATTATTGTTTTCAACTATAAATGGATCCTTATAGTAATATATATTCTATAAACATAATATCCCTGCCTTACTTGACTTTGAATTTAGAAGATAGAACATTACTAATCCTTGCTAGATCTGGCCTTGTTGCTTCACAGTGATTTACCGGCTGCCGACGGAAGTTTAGAGGAACTGACCTTCTAATGACATTGTCATTTTTTTTAATGTTTTTATTTTATTTATTTGCTCTTCTTTAAAGTTCCTTCTATTATGTTACCCGGAAATTCATACTGATTTCACATTTTCATTAAATCGGGGATCAATTATTAAATTACCTATATGGCGAATATCTTGAGAATCATTTATACAATGAATGATTAAACCGGCACATAAAAACATCAAAGCCTTCAAGAAAGCTTGAGTGAGAAGATGAAAATAAGAGCGTAATATATAACCTATAAATGAGTAACTCTGTCTGTGTAGTCACTGTCTAAGTGTAGATTTAATGAAAACATGGAATCTGTTCTTTAAGTAATAATTGTTCTCGTTTGTCGAATTATTTCTTTGTATGGATATCTTTATTTATTGCTCTTTTAAACTAAAGTGTTTCTTTATCTCTAAAGCACGAGCAGCTGGGGTATTGTCCAGTTTGTTGTATTACTTGAGAAGAGTAACAGTTCCTTTTAACAGTTACCTTTCAGTAACAGGTTACTGTTTAACCGGCGCGCATTCTAGCGGTAGAGATATTTGAAATTAGACCTCAATTTTCCCTTAATCACCATACAATAACTTAGCCTCGTTGTTTTCCAGCCTTTTTAGTTCCCTCGCCGCTCTTCACTACGGTCCATACTTCATATATTATTTATATAATATTATTCTACAATTAATAACATAATATTATTAAGTTTTAATTAAATCATTCTCACACCTTGCCATTTATCTATGGCTTTTTAGGTTTTTACTATTGTCATTTTATTATAATTTTTTTTTTTCTACCTTTAGAATACCATTTCTATTTATGATAACAAGGATTTCATATTTATTGAATAAAATAAAATTTTAAACATTGAAGTACAATTTACAAAAGCATGCAGTGTGATTTATATTTGCATTTAGAATAGAATCTGAGGATCTGATGCTGAAAGGAGAGAAATTATACCAAAATCCATGCTACTAGGTCAAACTGACATTTATACGAGTATAATTAAAAAATGTGATGTGAAAAATTTTGAAAATTTGATTATAAAACTTGTATTTTTATATTGATGATAACAAAAATAAGGTATTGTCACAAGAGGAAATATATATATATATATATATATATATATAGTATATATAAATCTATATATATATAGATATATCTATAATATATATATATATCTATGTACGAGGTGTGATCAAAAAGTTCCAGGACTTTCTATATACTAAGGGAATGCAATGTCTCACAGCGATGCGGTTGGCAGCATTGTATTGCCTGACTCAACAGGAACACAGCTGTGTTTGCAGATCAATCCCACAAACATCACTGAAAGTAACATTAGCACACTTTGTTTGAGGTTAGTTTTATAGAGTTTGGCTATTTTATGAAAATGAATGTGAAAGAAGAGCAACGTGTTTGTGTGAAGTTTTCTGTGAAACTGAACAAAAACGTTTTCTGTAACCTTTTTGATGTTACAAGAGGCTTTTGGTGAAGAATGTCTAAGCCGATAATGCTGCATCAATGGTTCAAGAGGTTTAAAGATGGCTTTTTTGTGTAAAAAACGCAATGACTGTCATTCCTCAGCCCCCTACTCACCTGACCTTCCAGCTCCAGCCGACTTTTTTTCTTATCCCGAAGCTCAAGAGACACCTTTACAAAAGAAGAGTTTTTCTGGAGCCTTTGATCAGTGGAAACAACCGGTGGGAAAAGTGTGGTAGCTTCCCAAGGGGAGTACTTCGAAGGAGACAAATTTGAATAACCTGTATGTTGTATGAATAAATGTATAAAAATTCAGTCCTGGAACTTTTTGATCACACCACGTATATATATATATATATATCGTCATCTCAGAATTATGTTGTGCTACATCCCAAAAACCCTCTTGGATTTGTTTATTTCTTAAAGTACTTTTTGTATTTTGGGATAATATGTAAATGCATTTTGCAGTTAAATATTGTCAGTATATTAGATAATGTTTTACTACATAATCAGAAACTTACATCCTGATTGCTTTGATTTAAAACTAAAACACTTTTTTATTCATTTGATGTATAGAACAAAAATGGCTATTTTTGCATAACCTTTAAAGGAATATGGGATATAGAACATTTTTAGATTAATAATTGTTCTAAAATCCCTTTGAACTAATTTCTTTTCAATAATTTCTTTTAATAATTGGGATAGTGTATTGTAATAAAAGCTCTTTTATTTTATATAAATTTTATTAGTACAAAAAAAGTAATAAAGAACTAAAAAAAAAATAAGCAAATGTAAATAAAGAGTAAGTATATAATAATTTATTTTATCTCTTACGGTTTTGCCTTCCTTGACTTTTGAGTTGTTTCCTTTTTCTTCTGGTTTATTTTATGGATATGAACAAATGAAAACGGTTTATAGAACACTATAATTCCTCAAGCTATCAACAGAACAAGATAATTCTTTAAAAGTAGACACCATTTTAAAAGCTTGGAAAGTAGACACATTTATTTACTGAATACTCGATTATGGGCTAAGATAATACTGTGTTATTTAAATTGATATAGAACAAAAAAATTGTTTCTAAATTTTTGGTTTATATAACTCTATATACCCTAAAAATTGGGACTTAGAACAAGATAATTCTGGATGACGATATATCAGTAATTAAAATGTTGGCACCAGCTGTAGTGACTTATCAAATGGATTTTTAACCACTCTTTATAAAAATTAAAATTACGAAATATTGTTATTAATAATAATTATAAATCAAAAATGTCTCCTGGATAAAAAAAAAATAATATAAAAAAGCGATTATAAAGTGATTACGGCAGTTTGGTAAGTCCATTTCACTGTTCCTCTTTGGTTATCATACTTTGCTGATGCCGTGTAAAATGTTGACCTCCAAATTTTTTTTTTTTTTTTTTTTTTTTTTAAATATTTATTGTAATTCCACAACTGTATATATACAATATAAAATATAATGCATCAAGTAAATGTGATGACATAGATAAAAATAACACGTCCCTTGTTTTTTAAGCAACTACCCATTGGTAGCACTTATAAAAGGTTCTATATAATGAAGTACTATATTAGAAGGTCCCGACCGCCATCTTCTTTTCAGGAGCCTCGGAGGGTTATCTGAAGTGGAATGAAAAGCAAGTTGTGATACTAATGGATTTGAATGGTTGTGGAGTTTTTGCTATGAATGGATTGATATCTGGTTTTGAGCTAAGTCAGAAACGTAAAGTATATTAAGATCTTCGTGGATAAGTTTGTTAGTGACGAATTAAGGAGGCATTTAGGATTTTTCCATGGGATTTTGGATTGTAAGGATTGGATACCAGATGAGTTGGATGGTTTAGTTAGTGAGCCTCAAAGCTCAACTCCCATATGTCCAAATTGGTCTAATTATTGTTATGTAAATGAGTCTTTTGTAATTAATTAGAAGGTTGGAACGTTTGTTAAGTTAAATGTTGAAGAAGTCGGAAACGACAGGCAGTTTCTGTCGTTTAATATTTTTTAGCCTTGCACGTGGATTCAAGTTAAACGCTTGTCCAGTTCGAGTCCAAGATAGAGGATCTGTGTAACCATGGATTAGTGGACATCATTAAAGGATACTGTAGCACAGGAGTCGTAGGTTTACTACGAAGGGTAAGGTTATTCCGATGTGATTTTTTAAAATTTATTTTTGATCTCTCTCCTATTTTTGTGCCACCAAGTCTTGAGGTTTTTTATATTTGGGAGTGTAGTGTCTGGAATCCACAAATTTAATAATTGCTCGATTTTTTTTCCCAAAAAACTTTTCCTTTTCCCCATTTGGGTGCAAGGATCCTAAACATTTCCCCCCGTCGGAAAAGGAAAATTTCCTCCTCCAATCGGCAGCACTGTCCATATGATGACGCCTCGAGTATCACGTCAGTACCACTTTTATTAATTTTGTTTGTCTAACTCAGTGACCCAAGAAGTATGAGAGAGCCATTAGATATCCGGAAATGCAGAAAGTGGGTTGGCTAAAGGTTGGCCAGCACACTCACTTTACCACCTCAAGGGACAGCCGAGTTCACCTTCGCTCAGAACATTATATAATACCTAAGGTTTACTTAAGAAAGGTTATCTTTTTGCTTCACCATCTTC